>VWYK01080217.1:0-10752 GCA_013399775.1 Semnornis frantzii | reverse complement strand
AAAAGTAGGGCTAGAATAGTAACACGGGATGATAAGCACATCTTCATTTAATTGATATAAAAACAAAATTATGGGCCATGACATTAGAGTTTGGTCCTCTGACTGGCCCAAATATGAAGCAGAAATACCTCCCACCAAAACTTCAAAACAACTCCAATGAGGATGTTGATACACAGGACACCAGACAGCTCAAAGTTAGAATAAAATTAAGATAATTTGCCTTAAAACTGCATACCAATCTACCTATCGTAGTTGATCAGTGCTTCCAATCTAAGCATCAGAAAGAGCAGATAAATTGAACAATGTTTCTTCAGTAACATCCATCTCTGAAAGCCAAAAATAAGAACTGCCAAAAAGACTGAAAAGGCACTGCTGCAGAAGGAGCCATCCACTGTTTCTCTACTGTGGTCAGAGGGCTGTTTCAGTCAAGTCTGGCACAACATCACACGGTTGCTTAGGTGAGAGAAAGAGTCTGTTTTAGGATGACTCACTGGCACCAGGCAACACAATGGAATATTCATTAAGAATAACAAAAACTCCAGAGCCAAAAGAGCTGGCAGTTAAGGACAGAAACCACTTTGATTTGCAGAATAGGCAATGCATTGTGACGGAAACCTAACTCTGCTTCAGTATGCCAGTTCCTTCATACAGGTTATGGAGCAAAAGTACTCGCAGACAACTAAAGCAGGTAATGGAACAGATTACAGACAGATTCAGCAATTCAAAATAAGTACTGGACAGCTAAAGCACAATTTTACATGAGTAGGGTTATATAATCTACAAAAGGTAAATACCAGCAATTACTGGAGAAACAATTGCCCTCTGATTTTCTAAGGTGTAACCCAGATTATTTGATGATATACAAACAGCAAGAACAAAAAGATTTTCTGTAAGTCATGTTCTGCTCAAAATAATGTAAGAGGTTAATACGATTTGGAGATTAGGTTGTTACTGAGTGTGCTGTACACAGCTCCATTCCATTTTGGAGAGAAGCTCTCCATTCATTCCAAGGAACAAATAGGGTCAAGAATTTGGGCAGCACGAGCTGCTCCACAGGGTCTTGCCAACGCTCTTTACTGATCCATCCTGGTGAAGGGAAACAGCCTGTATCAGAAGTGTCTGTGACCTGTCTGTGCAGAGTGCCAGCAGGCATGCAGGCAGACAACACGTACTGTGCAAGGAGGAAGCTTGTCATATCCTATGAAAGGCAGATAGGTTGCAACATTTCCTAGATATTCAAGTTTTGGTTTCCCCAAAGAATTGCTCTAAAGTATGTAGAATCTATTATAAACACAGTGTTAAGGTTCTTCCAGAACTCTGATGTCAGGAGAAAGAAAAACGTGCAAACACTTGAAGGATTAAAGACAAAAATGCAGGCCAATGTAAACACCATGTTCCCCATTGGCTGCTTTTCCTATCAGCAACAGGGGAGACTTTTAATGATGAATTTCTTGTGCAGTTATCCTTAATAGAGCTATGCAAGAGAAAATTCTTCTGCTACAAGAGATTTTAAGGATATCTTTTTCTCTTCTTCATTCAGAGAAACCTCAAACCACCTAAAAATTCTTATGAAAATCTAGACAAAATTTCTCTGAAACCATCCACAATCTATCCAGTCACAGCTTCGCTGGAGATCTGAGACCATGATTCAAATCCTAGATCAGGCTAAGTCCGACCAGACAAATGAGCAGATCTCCTACAGCCTAGGTGAGTGCACCAATTACCAGCCTTTCTGCTATCCTCAGGTGAGCTGCTCTCAATTATTCTACTGGAGTAACCTCATCTTGTATAACTAATTACACATTTATGCGGCTAGCAAGGCATTTTTTTGCTAAGCCCACTGGTTATGGGACTCCTCTCAAGTTGTGAAAGATCCAGATTCAATTAGTATTTTAATTACTTACATAAAGCAGAATTGCTTTCACAAGACAGACTTAAATCGTAACACCTCAAAAATTGCCTCAAGGTTAAGACATTCATATAGGACACAAGTGACATTTTCAAGCTCTCAACCTGAAATACATGTAGGACTTTTGTATGCGACGTTGTGCAACTGCTCTGCCAGGGCAGGTACTCCCACCTGGACACCAGAAACTTCCTCTGTTGAAAAGTGGTTAATTTTGATATTGAGAGACTGTCCTAGATATAGTTATAAATATAGAAATATATACATCCACATACATATGGACGGCAACATCCCCTAAATTCTTTTTTTAGCATAAAGAGTAAGAAAAACATTCTTCACATCAAAAAACCAATAGATACAACAGAAACAACAAATATCCCAATAGATTACCCGATAATTATTTCAGGCATAGAAGCCTCACCTACAGTGGATATATTACAGCTTGATGGCCATGAAGACAATCCTTTCTCTAAGTTATTGGAAAAGAAATCTGGAACTCCTATTCCTTCAGAATCTTGGTTTCTCAATAAATATTTGGTGTGTGAATATATAAGTTAATTTACCTACTATATATGCATATATGTCTACAAAGTATGTGCATGAGTTTTAGGTTGTGTGCGCTATACNTGCATGAGTTTTAGGTTGTGTGCGCTATACAAGATGTACTCAAAGTGTTCAAGTCTACTACACTACAGGGTTATTCACAGCTTCTACAGCTCACTCCCCATACAGTATACAGAGAAAGCTCAAGGGACCCCAGTATTTCAATCTGTGCCTTAAAGGCAGAAGAGCTGGAGTTGAGCAACAGTTTAGACTGGAAATTTTCAGAATGTGAATCTGAAACTGTTTGCTATACTGGAAATTTTAAATTTTCTCTTAGGAAAATAAGAGTCAAACAATGTCAAGAAGTTTGTGCTTCAAAATATTGATACTCTTCTAAAGTACATAATATTTCATTTTTATTGTCTTATATGAACATCTCTGATGGCTTGAATGTTCTGGGACAAAAGCAATTATTGAACTTTAGAACGTCCTTAGAGGATGGGACTTGCATCTGGCAACCACTTCAGTAATTTCTCAATGGACAATTACTCTGGACACCTTGTGTTAATCAGTTCTGTGGACCTCAACAGTTTCAGCCCAAAGCTTCTTAAAAGAAAAAAAAACAAACACCATTGCTGCTCAATAGTACATATAGTTGCCTCTGTTCCTAAGGAATCTATAAATGGAAGTGGTATTGGTACTCATGACTCACATACGTTGGCAGCACTGTGTGGGCAGTTCAGCACAGTGTGTTCTCACCCCAAGACTGATCTACCTGGCTGGAACCTGTTTTCACTTCTACTTATCTCCTGCTCAATAAAATTAATATTTGCATCATGTGTCATAACATGAAGAAATGAAAGTAACAAGATTCAAATAACATTGATTTGATGTTCACAGATTATGAAAATTTTATCTTTATTGAGGCTTAGTAAACATAATAACAAGGAATGTTACTCTGATTCAGAAGTCCATGAAGTTTTATGAGTTATGTGGTGTGGTCATGATTTTGCTGGATCTTGTAGCTATAATGTTAATTCAGAAATTACTCATCTGATCCTTTCAAAAGCTTAAAGCTTAACTTTTAATGTTTATTCAAGTACTATTTTAATAAAGATTATATATTGTAGAATTTTATGCCTTTCTTTTTAACTGTCTGGTTCTCCACTTCACTGTCCCGTTCCTAATAACACATCGAGCAAGCAACTTCATCAATTTTTTTCCGTTCCATATTATTCGTCCCTTATTCCACGGCAAGCAGTCCTGAGCAAGTAAGATTCACAGTACAGGATTCCTCGGAAAGGAATATATCTGGTTTTAATTCCTTTATCTGACATGCATTTTTTATCATCTGAGTAGTCACTATTCTGCAGCTGATGCTTTAGGTGTCCATATTTCTCTTAGAGCAATTCAAAAGACTCACCACCACCAAACAAAAAACCACAAACAAACAAACAAACCAACCAACATTATTTGGCATCCTGCAATATCAAAACTGCGGTAAGCAGTTCTCTGACTATAATCAGGTTCCTGCTTCCTCCTAAGTCCTCTCAGCAGTCACAGGGTAATGTCCATTCCAGCTCTGCTCCTCTGCTGTCACACATTTGCTGTGATTTGCAATCAAACTAGTTCTGCTCAACTACTTGGCACTCACTTCCACACCCCTGTGAAGGAGCAGAAGGCAAACAGCTTCACTTGAGCATCAGCGGAACCTTTGCAAAAGGCTCTTCAAGGAAGGGAGTTGTGAAGACTCCTTCAAGGAAAACCCTCAAATAAAATCTGCCAATTGAAATATCTGCTCCCTGGCACACCAATGTAAATGAGCGGAGTACAAAGGAATGCTCTAAGACTGGCATTTAGACAAAACGACACTACCCACCTTGAAGAGCTTGGAACGGGGCGGATGATGAACAGGGACTCCTTGCTACCTCCATTCTGGAGAAGGTAAAGATGTGCAGCATGCTCCCCTCAAACCCCACCACTTAATCTAGTCAGAATTTGCTAGATTTGGTATCAATTGATAGGGAAAAAAAAAATGAGCAATAAATCTATATTTTCTGTAGAACAGGAAAAGCCTAATGAGATCAGTGAAAAGAACACAAAACCACTCTGCTATCAAAGATCACTGGGATGCAATAGAAAATAGAAGATAAAAATATCTTCTTTGCAGAAGAGAATTTGGTTAAGCAGAGTTCCTGCCCTGGAGCCTCTTTTGCTGACAATTTTGTACTCTCTTTTTTTTTTTGAGTAGAGGAAATCCAGGATTTCACAGAAGTAGCTTTGATGTTAACTCGGAAAACAGGTATGGGAATCTTCCGCACTTTTACATGCTATTGCTTGGATTCCCCCCCACCCTCTTTCCATTGCAATTTCAGTCACTGAATGAACTGGCACACAGGGGATTTGCAGTTATTTAAAAAGCCCTACTCTTGCAGCCCCGGAAAATCCTTATCTGGATATCCACAAACAAGTTGTTAACACAGACAAATTCCAGTAGGAATGCATATAATGACAAGGATAGGAAGGAAGAAGAAAACAAAGAAATGATAACAAGAAAAATCACCTTTCGGCAGTCACAGGAAATTGAAAAGAGAAGGTTTGTGGTTTAATTGAGAAGATAGAGCTCTCAGGCATACGAACCTCTTGAGAAATAAGAAACATTCTGTTGACCAACGTTCCAACCGCTCCAGGGAAGCTGAGTTGATATTCATTTCCAACTCTGAAGATGGAGGTCCATCTTCAACCTCAGGGAGGCAAAACTAGTGAAACTGAAGTTCACCATGAGCAAAAGCCAGCACCAAATCTATCAGGCTGCTTGCTTTGTCCACCTCTGCAGAGCCATGCTGTGGGCTGGAAGAAGGTTTTGGTTGTCACCGTAAGTGGTTGAAACAGATAAACTGGCTAGAAACAGGTTAAACAGTGTATTAAAAACAAACATGGGACTGCCAAAGTTAGTTGATCCTGCTGTTTAATGCTTCCCCAGCCTTTCCAGTTATCTTGTGCCCTCTTGTACTGCGAGTTGCTGTGAAATAATGCTTTACCATAGTCCTATCCTCTCATCAAATTCACAGATAGGTTACATAAAGAAACAATAAACAAGTGTTTGTGCCCGAAAGCAAGAATAACCAATAATTATTATACCTTCTTTAAACAGAGGAAAAATAGGTTCTGGGTAGAAACCATATTTTCAAGAGGTTTGAAATGCTTTGCGCTTTCATCAATAACTTGCAAACAGTCTGCTACGTGCCAACTGACAGCAAAATTCTGCTTTTGCTCTCATGTGCACTCTGGCTTCCAAGAAAAACTTATCTCATGTCTTTTGTGATATTGAATCTTTTTAGTAAGAGGCTGAATAGGAATAGATGGAGTGAGGGCGAGAGGACAAGAAGGCAAAAAAAGTCTTTTAGTCCCAAACTAAACTATGATAAAGATTTCCATCAACAGTAGAATAATATTTGCCTCAAGAAAATAATTTATTCAGCTGCTCAGGAAAGAGGTTCCAATGCCTTCTGATAATGTGTTTTTCTAATGATATGAGTGAGTCAGCAGCAGTCACAGACCCTCTGAATACTTCAGGAGATTCTACTGGAAGTAGTGCTCTAATTTTTAGCATTTCTTTACTACTACTCATAATAAAAAATAAATACCTACAAGGAAGTCTTCTTCAGCTTTATAGATTAGTCTCAGGAAAAAATGGCTGTTTCTATCAACAGGACTCTAGCCTATTTCTAAGAAATCCCAAGATTCAACTTACTGCTCTGCCACATGAAAAAATCACTTAGGTATGCCTATGTGGGCTAATTCCAACAGCTTACATTCCTCTTCCCACAGAGCTTAGCAAAGGAAACCATTGCAAGTCTATAAAACATCTGCAGTTCTGCAGAAAATAATCTGCAGTCCTAATGATTCACCCAATGAGGGATTGGCCGTGACACCACTGTAAATAGCCTCTATTCTTGTACGAACTGAAGCATTTCTTCTTGAGGTCTCTGTGTAAAGGCTTTTGACAAGAACCCCTCCAGCAACATATAAAGTATTCTAGGACATGGAACAACATGAGAATGCTCAGTACCAGCTCTTGTATTTCTTGGAAGGGATTTGTCAGTATCTAAGTGATGAGATCACAGACCAATTTATATCCACTTAAAGCCTTTACCATGTACACCTTTTATACTTGTGTAAAAGACTAGGAGAGTTAAATATTTTTACATCCTTGCTAGGACTGCTTTAGCTTTTGTACCTATTATATACTTAACTCATCCAACAGAATAAATAGATTTTTGCTATCCCTGTTTTTCAAAGCTGAAAAAGCATGACAAGCAACACAGCAACTGGTTTGATATGATTTGTGACAAAATGCAACATATACTGCAAATGGCATAAGTCTGTTCTGTCTTCATGTTAAAATAGTACAGCACAACATAGAACACCGATCGCTCACCAAACTCAAATGGCAAAGAGGGCCTGAAAAAAGAGTTGACATGAACAATTCACAACTCATCTCTGTCATACCCCCATATTGTTAAAAATCACAGAATCAAACAATGTCAGGGGCTGGAAGGGACCTCGAAGGGTCATCTAATCCAACCGCCTGCAGGATCACCTAGGGTAACCCACACAGGAATGCATCCAGGTGGGTTTTGAAAGTCTCCAGAGAACAAGACTCCACAACCCCCCTGGGCAGCCTGTTCCAGTGTTCTGTCACCTTCACAGTGAAAAAAGTCCTCCTCATGTTTGTATGAAACTTCCTGTGTTTCAGCTTCCACCCATTCCCCCTTGTCCTGTCCTCAGGCATCACTAAGAAGAGCCTGGCTCCATCCTCCTGGCACTCACCCTTTACATATTTGTAAACATTGAATAAGTCACGTCTCAGTCTCCTCTTCTCCCAGCTAAAAAGCCCCAACTCCCTCAGTCTTTGCTCATAAAGGAGATGTTNTAATACCTGGGGTTGTTCTTTTCCAAGTGCAAGAGTCTACACTTGCCCTTGTTGAATTTCATTGAATTTTGCCCTGCCCAACCCTCCAGCCTGTCCAAGTCTCGCTGAAAGGCAGCACAGCCTTCTGGTGCAGCAGCCATGCCATCCAGTTTTGTGTCATTGGCAAACTTGCTGACAGTGCTCTCTGTGCCCTCATCCAGGATGTTGATGAATATGTAGAACACAGCCAGTCCCAATACTGACCCCTGTGGGACTCCATTACTTACAGGCCTCCAATTAGACTCCGTCCCATTGACCACAATTCTCTGACTTCTTTCCTTCAACCAGTTCCCAATCCACCTCACTACCTGATCATCCAGACCACACTGCCTCCGTTTAGCCAGAAGGATGCTGTGAGAGACAGTGCCAAATGCTTTACTGAAATCAAGACAAACTACATCCACTGCTCTACCATCATCTATCCACCTGGTTATGACTTCATAAAAGGCTATCAGGTTGGTCAAACATGACTTCCCCTTGGTAAAACCATGTTGACTGCTCCTAATGGCCCCATTGTCCTTGATACACCTTATGACAGCGCCAAGAATAAGTTGCTCCATTACCTTTCTGGAGATGAAGGTGAGGCTGAGCAATCTATACCTGGGTCCTCCTTCTGAAGATTGGAGTGATGTTTGCCCTGGAGTGATGTTTGCCCTCTTCCAGTCCCCAGGCACCTCTTCTGTCTGCCATGACTTACTGAAGATAGTGGAGAGTGGTCTGGCAATGACCTGTGCCAGCTCCCTCATCACCTGTGGGTGCATGCCATCAGGACCCATGGACTTATGGATGTCCAGAACTGTTCCTTAACCCAGTCCTCATTAATCAGGGAAAATTCCTTTGTCATGTTTTCCTCTGGTGCCTCAGGTGTTAGTGTGTTTTGGTTTGGTTTGGTTTTTTGTAAGTATAATTCCTAAATTAATCTAACTTCTTTCTCATACGAAATATACAGATAAAATTATTAGAGGAGAAAATACTGATGTGTGCTAAAAGTATCAACAAACAGATCAGCTGCTGTAATAAGGAAGGGCTACAAAATCATTTAATATTAAGAATGAAGCTTCCTTTATGTGACCTTATTTTCAGCCGCTTTTAACTTTAGCAAGCACTCCCACAGCAAGTTTCCCTCCAATTTTAAGGGATGTTTCAATTAAAAGAGTTCAGGTCATTAGCAAATTATTTTTTTATTTTTTTTTATCCCAGAGTACTTTAATTTTCACATCTATGCCACAGTTTCTCTATCTCCAAAATGAAACAGCTCCACCTATCTCATAAAACTTTTTGCTAAAGCACTCCAGATTCCAATGACACAAAGCATTATAAAAGCACCTGAAAGGCATGAACAACATAGTCTTCTTAAAGTGTAGCAAGTCCAGCTCTTCAGCCAGATGTTGAAAAAGGGTGAAAGAAAAGTCAACACACACACTAATGAGCTGAAGATTTTCAGTTTTGGTCAATGAATGAGGTACTTAAAGAAAAAAAAAGACTGCAAATTAAATGCAGCATTAGACTACTTACTCACAAGTACTCGAAAATCACAAGTTTGTCTTTTTAACTTTAACCTGGCACTTAGAGATTGGTTTAGGGTTGGTCCTTCAGTGTTGAGTTGAAGGTTGGACTGGACGATCTCTGAAGTTTCTTCCAACCAGGTGTATTCTATGATTCTTCCTTTCGGTGTCTTTTGGTAATTCAAACTGAATTTGACAACCTTTAAAACTATGGTTTATTACTGCTGAAGGTAATTGCTCTGCAGCTTGAAAGCAGGGGCAGAGTATCTTCAGTCTTCTAAGCAGAGTTTTCTGAGATCTTTTAATTTTGGGGACATTTTCCCCTATTACTATTTTTGTAAAAGTAATTCTCCCAGAATAGGTTGAAGACTGCCTCCTACCTGGACTGTGGGAGGAGTTAGGTTCTTTCTTTGTGCTCACTCTGCACTGAGGGCTTCTCTGTCCAAGTGTTTTTGATGAACATTTCTGCATGTCTCTGCCTCTTCCCAGTATAGGTCAAAACAAAATGGTAAAACCTGTTGGCATGCATGAGCAGAACACTTATTTTCCAATGGGATCTGCTGCAAAACCCTTTCTCTCTCTGCACTCCCAGAGTACTGCCAGGTGCCCAAACATAGCTGTGTCTATGGCAGGCACAGGCTCTCTTCACAAACTGCAAATTATATCTGCTCAGGGTAGACCTATTCAAGGCTTCAAAAGCCATGTTCTCATTGATTCTCTCAATGCTGTTTTATCCCTTTATCATTTAATTAAATCAGCAACCACTGAATTTTGTAGACAAAGATGAACAAAAATTACTACAAAAGGCCAAACTTAAAAGATACTGAAGACATATTTCACACTGGAGACTCTGACAATTGAAGTCTACCAACTCTTCCTTACTACAGCAGAATTATGTGAATATGCTACAAATGGCTTTTGACTGTCTGCCAAAGCCTCAGTCATTCTGACATATGTGCAGCAGAACTACTGCTGACTCAGTGTCAATATAACCTATCCATGACCTTCCAAGTCACAGAATCACAGAATCACCGTGGTTAGACAAGACTTTAAGTCCAACCATTAGCTAACTTTATCAGGGCCACTACTACACCATATCCTTGAGCACCATACCTACGCAGTTTTTAAATGCATCCAGAGACAGTGATTCAATGGAGGCCCTTCAGGAGAAAGGTTCAGTGGGGAATCTGCTTAGTGGGTCAAACACTCTCATCTGCCTTTTCTATTTCTCAGCAATCAGACAACAACCTTCTCCCTGACATGACAAATTTACTGAATGATCACCAAAACCTGACATTATCCAGATGTGCAACACTGGCTGCAGCTCAGGTGGCATACACAAGTTCTGCCTGTCTCTATGGCTGGGCATCTGAGACAATACTGAGATATTATTTGATCTCACACAGCTGCTGTACACTTGGGAATCAACCTCAAGATTACAGAATTACAGAGTCAGACATCATGGAGTCTAACCTCTCTGCCAAAAGCAGGATCACCTAGGGTAGTCCACACAGGAATGCATCCAGGTGGGTTTTGAAAGTCTCCAGAGAGGAGACTTCACAACACCCCTGGGCAGCCTATTCAGTGCTCCATCACCTTCACTGTAAAGAAGTTTCTCCTCACATTGAACTGAAACCTTCCCTGTTCCAGTTCTTATTGCTGTGCACCACCAAAAAGAGATTGGTCCCATCCACTTGACACTCACCTGTCAGATATTTATAGACATTGATGAGATCTCTCAGTCTTCTCAAAACTAAACGGCTCCAGGTCTCTCAGTCTCTCTTCCAAGGGGAGGTGCTAAAATGCCCTTATCATCCTCATGG
>VWYK01080211.1:4158-15103 GCA_013399775.1 Semnornis frantzii | reverse complement strand
AAAAAAAAAAAACCCAACATTTTGCCTTTTGGGGACCCTCATCTGAAGATGGTTAGGATTGTGCTATCACCCTTGTAACCAAACTCCTTTTTGGTGGGAGGGAGCTAGGGGGAAAAGACAAATCACCAAGGACAGAAATCTGCGCTGCTCATGTATGTGAGTGTGCACACACACAGTCATGTTGGAGGAATCAAACTGCCATACACTGATACTTTGAAGTTGAACAGAGGCCTATATTGGCCACAACAGTCTTTGAAACAGGCCTAGGGAGCCTCAGTCTTTTATTTCCATTTACCTGCATATAAATAAGATGCAGCTCGCAGGCATAATGTCAGCTTAACCGCTGAAAATAAACTAAAAGCCTGATTGTGGTTAAAAAAAAGCTTGTATGAGCTTTGGGATCTGTAGAGAGATGTGCCAGCAAGGAGATTGTGTGAACAGCTCTGTAAGGGACATGATGCAGGACTCACATCACCTGATTGCAGGTATAGAAACATTAGGTCTTCAGTCCATGCTGTCTATCTGCATATTCTACCTTAACATTCATCAGAGAAATGGGCACTGGCCACTTTCTTACAATGTTGCAAGTAGCCCTCTGGAGATGCCTAATTCCTTTTATTTATCAAAATGAAAATTTGGTACAGTATATGAGAGCAGCTTTGCAATCTGTCTTGTTAGGCAGTCATGAAAATAATTCATTTTTGTAAAAAAAAACAACCAAACCTAAATTAAATGTGCCAGCTTCAAAGATGTTTACACCTTCCAATAGCAGAAATCTAACTTTGATTGAAGAAGAATTAGGTTTAATATGGTTAGGACATTCTGTAATCTTTTCATCATGTACAAAAGACAAAGAGTACACCAGACATCCATTATCAGGTACCCTATTGAAACTTGCAGGAGGATTTAAAGTCCTCTCTTCTCCTCTAATTGCTCAGAAAATAAAACTATCATTTTAAAAACACTTAGGAAAATACTGAATTCAAGTCTCTAACTTAAGACACTGGAAGAGTTCCAAAGATGTGTGTGTAGGTAGAATAGACTTTTCTCTGCTGAAAACTTCCCTCTAAAGTAAAATGTACCTCTGTTTTCACCTTAGGGATCAAGGAGGCAGATTATTATTTTTCATACTATATTTCAGCTGTTTCACTTGTTCCTTTGGAAATTAATAAGTGCCACATTAAAAAAGTTAATAAGTGATTAATCTTAGATATTGGCTGCCAAAATGGAGCCCAAAGCAAATTCTTACCATCAAATGAAACTCTGGAGTTTTCACCAGACAGATATTAATGCTGAGCATTCTGCTTCTCTTTTGATATGGATATATGCATTTCAAGGAAGTTTCAATGTGGGGATTTTAAACACTTTCCTTTTAAATAGAATTTAAACCAACCACAACTAAATGATGCAAGTCTAATGGGTAAATTTTAAAGAAGGCATTTTTCTGCTCCTTATTTATGAAATGGGAACCAGAACTTATTCAATGTCCAAAACTACTTGTATAGCCAAGACTAAATAAGTCATATCAACTGTACAGTTACTTTTCCCCACTTCAAAATACCTCTGGCAAGCTGTGTGCGAGAGAACAACTGCAGGCTGTCAGAACTCTTCTAAACAGAGAACTCAAACACTGCAGAAATTATATTCTGTATTGCATAGTCTACTACCCTGTGTCTTAAAACAAAAAAAAAAGGAGGGATGTAGGCTGTAAAAAGCATGCCCCATGTCCTCTTATTTGTCTGCAGACCTTTCTCATGTGTCCTGCCCCATCATTTATGTGAGTCTGCTTCCAGATGGTGGCAAGGGAATTTGGTTTGTATTCAGGACTGGTCTGTGTAGGATTCTGGATGGCTGAAGGCATATTTCTTTAAGGATGCCTGCCTGAGTGTTTCTGCATGTGTGCAAATGGTTGCAGTTCAGCCTCTTGAGGTTTCTAAACCCTACCCTAGAGCCCCTTCCCTTGGCCTGCTCCCATCTCCTGCAGCATACGAGTTTCTTACTTTGAACAAAACCATCACAAACAAAAATAAACGAAGCCAAAGAACCAAACTGAAAAACCTACCTGCTATGAAGCAGTTTCTTTACACAGAGATGCAAGCAAAACCAATGCAGCAAGAAGGCCACAGACTTCCTTTGTTCCATCTCGCAGGTTAACCATGATCACTAGGCTTGACTTGTGTTTTTTTCCTTCTAAAGAGCGAGAGGGAGTCGAGACAGAAAGAGAGAGAGGGAGAAATAAGGCAGACGAAAAATGAAATGAAAGCAACTGAGGCAGGACTGTTGCCACAGAGGTCTGTTGATCTGGCTGGTGGCCTGTCATCCCTGCAGCACAAGTTAGGTGAAGAAAGCCAGCTCCAAACAACTTGAGACCCTTTATAAGTCATGAAGGTGACTCATAACTAACTGACTTGCTTGCCTTTAGTAAATCCCCTGCTTTCCTTTTCTTAGAACCCAGCTTCGAAAGAAAAAAAAAAAAAGAAGAAGAAAACAAAAAGAAAAGAGAAAACCCAAGGAAAACAGAAAACTCCAGTCAAGCTGAGGAGTTTTTAAAAATACACCATGTACTTTCCTTCCCTCAGACAGTTTGGCATCAGCCTTTGAACTGAGTGATAACAGTAAATGCAAATGATTGTTTAGCAGTGAGGGTGTGCTTAAAGGAGCCAGGGGTATGTCGTGCGAGGCAGAGTTCATACCAGTATCTTCAGAAATCTGACTGGAGAGGGAGTTCACTGTGGTGAGCTGTTTCTTACTTTTCTCTGTATGACTTTTTCATCCAGAGCTCTCCTGCATGGACTTTTCATATTGCAATTAACCCTGGCAGACCCAGACAGGAGAAAAATAAGAGAGCCAGTGAAGGATAAAATTCTCCCTGTCCTCAAGAAATGTGCCTGATGGCTGTAACTGGAACAGCTGCAGACCTCTAAAAACAGGGCAAGTTCTAGCTGACTTGGGGTGTACATGGAAGAGTGGAGAGCAGTGGGTTGTGGAAGCATGCTATCAAAGTTATAACACATGTTTAACATGCTTGGAAGACCACTACGGATGATTAAATAGACAGACTGCTTTAAATGTAAAAGAGATATAACTTTATAATAGATATATTTATATGTTTTCAGGTTCTGAACACCTTCCCAGAAAAATCTAGTGAATTTCCAGCATGGAAAGGTGTGGCTGCTACCTCCTTACCTCCCTTAGGCACTGGGGGTTCTATGCTCTCAAAACACTGTATTTTCACTGGGAATAATGGAATTTCTTCTGTCTCATGCTTTGGAACTTCAGTGACATTAAAAAAATACTTTAATTTCACAACCCATTAAGATGGCTAAAAGGCAATAGTTCTATGTGCCAACCACCAAAATATAAGGAGATAAATAAGTAAATAAAAATGTATCAAAGTCTGTCTTACACACACTCTTCTCCTCTTTGTTTTAGGTGTGTATTTAGAAATGTCTCCATTTTCCCTACTGAGCTCTGTAAGTTTTGAGTGCTTGTCCACAGATGTATATTTCCATGATTGCATTGTTACATTACATTAACAATGTAGAATCAGAGAATAGAATCATAGAATGGTAAGGTTGGAAGGGACCTCAAAGATCAAACAACTAGATGATCCTTGAGGTCCCTTCCAACCTTACTATTCTATGATTCTATGATTCTATCATCCAGTTCCAACCCCCTGCCATAGGCAGGGACACCTCCCACTAGCACAGGTCACTCAAGGCCTCCTCCAACCTGACCTTGAACACCTCCAGGGCGGGAGCAGCCACAACTTCCCTGGGTAACCTGTGCCAGTGTCTCACCACCCTCACTGTAAAGGACTTCTTCCGAACATCCACTTTCAATCTCCCCTCTGCCACTTCAAACCCATTGCCCCTTGTCCTTGTCCTGTCATTACAAGACCTTGTCAATAGTCCCTCCCCAGCCTTCCTGTAGCCTCCTTCAGACCCTGGAAGGCTACTCTAAGGTCTCCTGGAAGCCTTCTCCTCTGCAGGCTGCAGAGCCCCAACTCTCTCAGCCTGTCCTCACAGCAGAGCTGCTGCAGCCCTCTGAGCACCTTCATGGCCTCCTCTGGACCCACTCCAACAGTTCCATGTCCTTGATTCCATGATGGATTTTGATTCCTGTGGTTGTAGAGAAAAACTTGAAGCTGTGGCTGAAGCAGTGATGCTTCTCTGACACATCCCTGAGCAGCTCTGAGAAACACTTGGTGTTGGATACGGGGCCAAAACTCGAGGCCAGCTTCTGGAGGGAAGAAAAGGGGAGCTCTCTTTCAGCGAGGCTGGGCTCTGGGAGTGTCTCCAGGCCGATTGTAATACAATAAATGAATCTTAATTTTTACCTCAATTATTTTTTTTAACTTGCATTTTTTAAACTTGCATTTTTTACTTGATTTCAATAAAAATTGGAAATTTATATTCCTAAGGAGATGAGACTTACAGAATCACACTTGGCATGTCTTAACCTCCTCTCTAATGACTTGAAATTATGGGCTAATTTGAACCCACAATGACAGAGACATATGTCTAGGGCATGAAGTTTTTTTGAGTTTTGTGAGAAAAAGTGAGCAAATTAGGAAAGCTCTTATTAAAATTCACACTTTTGAGTACAGCAGCAGTTGGAGTTTAACTCTTACTCAGTGTTACAGAGTCCGTGTGGGAACTCAATTACAAATCCACAGGCAAGCAGACACTTTTGATTTGGGCGCTCACAAAATGACCTGGTTTGTAAGAGACTATGTTAGATACATGAAAACACCACTGAATACTTACTGATGGACAATTATGGGTTAAAAAGCAAATGAAATCCTATAGCATGCAGGTTAAAGAGCAAATAAAATGCTAAAGAGCAAATGAAATTGCCAAGAACAATAAAAATGGGCAATTTAGTAGGAAAGCTGTCAGCAAAGCACTGATGTGTAATTAGGGGGTAGCCTGATTAGTGTTATGAGTATGCATTTGTGTTTGAAGGCAGACAGGCTTCAAATGCCCAATCTGCTGGGTGCTGTGGGGTGGTCTGGAGGTATTGTGGTGGTTGAGGACGCTGCTGAGGCTTTCCCTGTTCCTCTGATTTTCATTCACTAGAGCTTTTTTGCACCTTACAGCAAGCACCACTGTGGTTCCGCTCTCAAACAGGACACAGAACAGTAGCACAGCTTCTTGGGAGAAACATTGTGCTGCTTTGAGGCTACTTGGAATATTTTGGTGAAGAAAATTATATTACAGGCTGTGAAAAGCAAACACTGGTGATGTCTGCTTCACTCATAGGCTTGCTGAGGTGTATAGGAACAAGAACACAAACATAGGTAGGACACACAGAGAGTCTCTCTCTAGCTGCCAGTTTTTGTCTGCTGGCCTCTGCTAAGCTAACTAACCACTCTCCTTCTAACCCTCCTGGCCCATCCTCCAAACTCACCTTGCGCATAAGGCAGACCCTGGGATAATGTAGAGGGGTGGAAAGAAGGTGGAAGGGTGGTTGGGAGGCCCTCCTGGGGTCTCTGATTTCTGGGAGGGGAATTGTGTTTCTGTATTGCCTTTACCTTGTCTATGTCTGTAACTATTCCTGTCTGTTGTGTATATCTCTGCTTGTACATTGTGCTGAGCTGTAAATAGAGCTTCAGTCCTTAACTTCCAGCTGGCTGAGTCTAGTCTGGGGGATTTTACAAAGTGTGTGGGGAGAGGGAACTCCCAAACCATCACAAACATAAATGGCCTTTGCATTGTCAAGTGTGTGAGTATGATTTCAGTGGCTACATTTAGTGATGTGAAAGAGTAAGACCTTGTGGGAATGTCAAAAAAATAGACCTTTAGGATCATTTTAAAAAAGAAGTATGCCATATATTTCTGAATTTCTGGAGTCTTTCTGATTGTCTAGCATGCATAGAAAAACCTAAGTTTCCTGACTGTATATGGGGTTGGTTTTCTTGTCTTCTGTGATGCTCTATGTGTTCTGGAGCCCCCAGCACAGGAAGGACATGGAACCGTTGGAGTGGGTCCAGAGGAGGCCACCAAGATGCTGAGAGGGCTGCAGCAGCTCTGCTGTGAGGACAGGCTGAGAGAGTTGGGGCTCTGCAGCCTGGAGAAGGCTTCCAAGAGACCTTAGAGTAGCCTTCCAGGATCTGAAGGAGGCTCCAGGAAGGCTGGGGAGGGACTATTGACAAGGTCTGGGAATGCCAGGACAAGGGGCATGGGTTTGAAGTGTCAGAGGGGAGATTGAAAGTGGATGTTAGGAGGAAGTTGTTTGCAGTGAGGGTGGTGAGACACTGGCACAGGTTGGCCAGGGAGGTTGTGGCTGCTCCCTGCCTGGAGGTGTTGAAGGCCAGGTTGGAGGAGGCCTTGAGTGAGCTGTGCTAGTGGGAGGTGTCCCTGCCTATGGCAGGGGGTTGGAACTGGATGATCCTTGAGGTCCCTTCCAACCTTACCACTCTATGATTCCATGATTCTGTGATCTGCCTTACCAACAGAGGGCAACACATTCAAACACGCAATAAACTCCTGTCAAAGCTTAGGCAAATCAAGGAGAGATTGATTTTCTGGTCAGATCCATAACACTTAATGCTAATTTGAATTGAGGCAGTGGTTAAGAAGACTAATGGCATCAGCAAGAGACAGAAGCAAATTACAATTTGATCTGCATTAGGAAATAATCAATGAAAAGCAGAAATGCCAAAGTTAATGAAAACTGTGTAAATGACAGCAGCACCATCTTCAAATAGAATGTAAGTGCAGTGGTTTAAAATATGGGCCACTGTGAAAGTTGATAATAATAATCTAGAGGCAGCAAACTTCTCTTGTCATGAGCTTCAGTTTTCTTCAGATTTCCAGACTCATCTCCTCCTTTTTTGAAATAAATTGGATTGTTCTTCTAATGAGTTTGCAATTTCAAAACTGCTAAAATTAGAGTTTGCAGTAGAATCTGTCTTTAAATTTTAATTTTGAGTACATTTAAAATAAACAGAAACTATAACATTGATTTACCAAGGTTTTTTTTTTGAATGGGAGTTCCTTAAAAGGTAGCACTTCAGTTAGCCAAAATGATTGATAGTTTTTGGTCACCCTGCCTAATGAAGTGTCCAAAACAATTTGTAATGGGTGTTGGAAGTTTTTTCAAGGCATTTCTCCCTGTTGTCCTCTAACTGCAACAGCCTCTGATGCTTCAGCTTGTGTACTCCTGGATCTTCATGACATCCCAGTTCTTTTATAGGAAAACAGTTTAAGTTTTTTGTTTCATTTTGGTTTGGTTTGGGGTTTTTTTGGCACCTAAATTCTGCCTGAGTTACTTTTAAAGCAGCTATCACTTCTGTGATACTGAAATTCTTCTTGCTAGCCATAGAGGAGCTAGAATGTGATTGCTCAGATCTCTCTTCCTTTTCTGATTCAAAGGTCAGATGTCCCAGATGCAGCTTTAAACACTGATGAACAGTTCCTTCTCTTTCTTTACAGTCTTTCTTGCCCATGCAGTGGAGATGCTGCCTTCTAAAGCTGCCACACGAGCAAGATGGGTCACCTACCTTCCAGCGGAACTCTTGGGCTTACCTGAGGAGATAGGGCTAGAGCCAGCACCCCAGGAGGAGGGGAAGCTCAGGAAAAACAGATGAGATGCTCGCAGTCCTTCACTTGTGTCAAAACCACCAGTGAGAAATCCAGGAGGACATGCCAGAGCAATAGGCTGCATGGATGTCTGAGTCCAGCTTGGAGGTCGCTCCAGTGAAAAAGCTGGGGATCGGGCTTTGGACATGGCCCTGGAAGGAGGTGGCAGTGATGGAGGAAGCTGCTTTAAAAGCTGCACCCTAGGGAAAATGGATGCCTTCTACTTCTTTAAAGAAAGAAGAAGACTCAGTCCTGGAAAGCAATGAAAACTGAAACTAATAAGGAGGACTCTAATATCGAAAGGGAATGGATGTTGGTGGTGAGACACTGGCACAGGTTGCCCAGGGAGGTTGTGGCTGCTCCCTGCCTGGAGGTGTTGAAGGCCAGGTTGGAGGAGGCCTTGAGTGACCTGTGCTAGTGGGAGGTGTCCCTGCCTATGGCAGGGGGTTGGAACAGGATGATCTTTGAGGTCCCTTCCAGCCTTACCATTCTGTGATTCTGTGATTCTATACAGGAATACAGACTGGCCACTGGCAATCCTTCCTGACAGTGTCCATACAGCTATTCAGGCACCAGTTAAGGCACAATGTAAGACAGCCAGAAGAGGAATCTCTTGAGTTTGGCAGGAGGGAAAGGAAGTAGAGGGAGGGAACTTTCGCTGAACAATCAGGTATTAAATAATGTTTTTGTAGCAGAGCTCAGAAAAATTGAATCTCCTTGTGACCTCATATGAAATTCTTGGAGCATTCTTGCTCATCTCTGTAATACAGTCCACAACATTATCAAAGCATAGCTACTGAAAATATGACTGAGGAACATAACCACCACAGAAGTGCACTTAGTCTATGTTTCAGCTGGGATTACAGAAAGACAGATTTGCAGAAAGACTTTGAGTAGCAAAGTTCTTCTGCTTCCCTTTGCTTTCCTCCTTGTCTTAGGCACAGGCTGAAGTGACTAACGTGGCTCTACAATCTTTACAAGTCACTTAGACACTAAGTGTCTAAGTAGATGTCCTGTAGATGTCTTAGTTGGGACTCAGAGATAATCATAGAATCATAGAATGGTTAAGGTTGGAAGGGACCTCAAGGATCATCTAGTTCCAACCCCCTGCCATAGACCTAAAACTAAAAGCTATTTTTTCTGCCACCCTAACCAGGCTGCTGCATTTGCATTTTCACAGAAAAGGAGAAATCAAAACCATGCAGAAAGTTCTGACTGCCTTCAGTGTTGTGGAACCACCTTCTACCTGCAGGTTGTATGCTTTATGCCTTTCCTTCATGGCATTCAGGAGCTATTGTATTCCATATTATAATGCCCCACACATTGTCAGGGCAGATGTAACCTTGTGTAGCAAAGTTCTTCTGCTTCCCTTTGCTTTCCTCCTTGTCTTAGGCACAGGCTGAAGTGACTAACATGGCTCTACAATCTTTACAAGCACTGAGACACTGACTAAGTGTCTAAGTAGATGTCCTGTAAATGTCTTAGTTGGGACTCAGAGGTAATCATAGAATGGTTAAGGTTGGAAGGGGCCTCAAGGATCATCTAGTTCCAACCCCCTGCCATAGACCTAAAACTAAAAGCTATTTTTTCTGCCACCCTAACCAGGCTGCTGCACTTGCATTTTCACAGAAAAGGAGAAATCAAAACCATGCAGAAAGTTCTGACTGCCTTCAGTGTTGTGGAACCACCTTCTACCTGCAGGTTGTATGCTTTATGCCTTTCCTTCATGGCATTCAGGAGCTATTGTATTCCATATTATAATGCCCCACACATAGTCAGGGCAATACTTGCATTATCTTTGTATGAGCTACACAAGAAAATGTGTAGGTCATGCACACATAAGTGCCCCCAAGCACAGACCAGATATCAAATACCTCAGTTCTTATTTTCTCCTGAAAAACTCAGAATTACATTTTTGGGAATTAGAAGAACATTTTTATGGATGATTGATCACTTAGGCTGAAGAAAACTGCTCGTCTGTGAAATTTATTTCAGGAGTTTTATGGTGTTTCTGAGGGCAGTAAACCAATTTTCTTTTTTCCCCCCAGCATCAACCAGGTTGATGCTGTGAAAGAAATTGTGTATTCTCTTCTTGTTGCCTTTCCCAAGATAGGGAGTTTTAGATGTGAAATTGGACTAAGGGACATCTGACTTCAGCAATAACCATTAACTGCTTTAGTTTATTGAAAAAAGGATAATGATATACCACAGGTTCATGGGGGCATATCCTCAGCATGAGGATGAGAGAAGGATGAGAGAGGATTCTCTCAGGAGAATGAGAAGTGGAAGAGCAAGAAGTTCTGCTTCAGAATTTATGAGACAATAAGACTGAAAAAAGAAAACAAAAGGCTAAGTGAGCCTGATGTCCCCTCACAAAGGAACTGGCAATCTTTTGTTTGAGTTAGGGACCCTCTGCAGCTGTGGGTGAGAGCCACTTGAAGGTCAAACCCCCTTCACCTGAAATATGACCTCTTTTGCTTTTGAAGATGGTTACCATGCTGTTCCTTTCTGAGATGCATCTGCCTACCTGGTCAATAATTTTGCTTAGTTACTTTGCAGTATGGTCAGATGCAGTGAGATAAAGTGAAATTGTAGCATGGAGTTCTTCCCAATCTGATGTTCTGACAGCAGAGTTCAGCTCACTACAGAATGTAGCAAAGATAAAGGATTTCCTGGAGAAAAACACAGTGGTCATAGGGAGCAGACAAAAAATTCTGTTAGATGGAGTTAATGGTATACATCTGGGGTTTGGGATCTTGAATTAAAAATCTCTGCTCACCTTTTACTGGGGTTTAAGCTGAGGACCTTTGCTGTCTTCTCTAGTTTGGATTGCAAAGTAAATTTTATTCATGCAAAAGAGTAAGGATACTTTTAAGTGGGAGAGTGTTTTGATAAGCCATCACCTTTAGGATTATTAAGAATTCTACACTGAAAGGTAAACTTATTGCACTTCCAGATTTGTCTGGATGTCCAAGGAGACTTAGACAAGGATCATAGGATTATAGAGCCTTATTCAAAGCTCCCAGTCTTTTGCATTCTGCACATCTCTGACAATCTAGCAAGAGCTAAAATTGAAATACCATGGCCAGCAGGGCAAGGGAGGGGATTCTGCCCCTTTGCTCTGCTCTCCTCAGACCCCAGCTGCAGTCCTGGGTGCAGTTCTGGAGCCCCCAGCACAGAAAGGACATGGAAGTGTTGGAGTGGGTCCAGAGGAGGCCACCAAGATGCTGAGAGGGCTGCAGCAGCTCTGCTGTGAGGACAGGCTGAGAGAGTTGGGGCTCTGCAGCCTGCAGAAGAGAAGGCTTCCAGGAGACCTTAGAGTAGCCTTGCAGGATCTGAAGGGGGCTCCAGGAAGGCTG
>VWYK01080160.1:0-12456 GCA_013399775.1 Semnornis frantzii | reverse complement strand
CTAAGACTGATGAGGGAAGAGCAGAGGCAGGGAATAAAGACTCTGTTCTTTTACCTGTCAAATACTCTTTGTGCCTTCTAGCATGTCACTTAGTCTCTGTGTATCTCTGTAGGGATCTTGTAACTACTTGTACCTGTAGGGATAATAGCCCTTCTTGTCTCCATCTACCCATCCCATCGTTTCAGTTTGTGAACTCTTGCTAGTAAAAGACTGTTTTTTACAGTGTGTGTATAATGAGATGATATCTATATTGTTTCCTTCAAGCTGTGCCATAAATATTTTGAGAATCATCTGTCAAAATATCTTAAAAGGGGGGGAAAAAAATTGCATTTTTAGGAAAACAAAGTTTCTGTGCCTCTGTGAATTTTTTTTTTTCTTGTAGTCCACAAAACCAGCACAGCCTGCATTTTCTGAAATAGTCTGTGGTTTTCTACTTCTGCACAAATTGCTGCACAAATTGATGTTAGAGTTGTGATCTGTCATGAGAATGATATAAAATGGGAATCTATAGGAGCTGATGAATAAAGAGCTCAAGAGTAAATACAGCAATCCAAGTGACTGTACCTCAATTGTATTTTGAATTAAATGTTTCTAATCCTGGCCTCCTGGCCTCTTGAAATGTTTTCACAGAATGTTAGAGGTTGTAAGGGACCTCCAGACATCACTGAGTCCAACCCCCCTGCCAAAGCAGGATCACTTAGTGTGGTCCAAACAGGAATGAATACAGGCAGGTTTTGAATGTGTCCAGAGAAGGAGATTCCTCTGGGCAGCCTCTTCCAGTGCTCTTACTGTAAAGAAGTTCCACCTCGTGTTGAGGTGAAATCTTCTGTGATCAAGTTTGTTTTGGTAGCTTTCTCATTGTTTAATCCTTTGTGGGTTTTTTTATGTATATATGCACACATATGTTGTGTGTTTTATAAATCTGCAGCAACTTTATAATCTGCATAAATGTCAAGGTGAACAAAATTCTCGATGAAATAAGTGTCTTGTTTTGAGTCAGGAGTGTTTTGTTTTAGGATATTTTGGGTACATTTTATTTGATGTGGGGACAGTGTGATGTTGCAAGTACAGAGTTATTTCAGGTTATACTTAGACTTGAAGAACTAACACACAAATAACAACAAAGATTCTGTGTCGGAGGAAATGCAAACAATTACACACTTGTGAAAATGAGAATCAGTCTAAATTTACTTCTTGTTAGTTACAAGCAACCTGGGAGACCCAGTAAAATTAAATGTATTTTGGGAGGCCTGGGTAGGGTGCTGCTGCCCGAGCTCATGTAAAACATTTTTTGTGACTGTGGGTTTTTGTATAAGCAAGGCTCATCTCTCAGGGAAATGAAAGCATTGTGGCATTTAAAGGGAGGGAGGAAGGCATTCTTAAGTAACATTCTTAAGAAAATGGAAGAAGGACACTGAAAATTCTTAATACAGCCTTTTTGGGGTTGGGGTGACAGTGAAATATAAAGTTAAACCTTAAGCCTTTAGTGTCTTGAGTCAGGTTTTTCTTGAACCAGGGAGCTTTCTGACTTTTTTTATTGCTAGAGTAAGAAATAAAAGTACAAGCTTTGTTTCTGTTGGAACTAGAGAAATTCAGGATATTCTAATACTAGGGGAAAAACAAAACACAAGAAAAATATATCCTGTAAATTTTCATAACTAATTGAATACATCTGAAACAAGGGCCCCTTAGATAGCATCAGTTTTTTGACAACTGGCTACACAGACTATTTATTTTCTTAAATGCTCTGGAATGTTCAAAGAAGTTTCTCCACTTTTAAGGATAGGAGCATATCCCTACACTCCTAGCCAGAATAAAGCTGCCATTCCTGCTATAAGATTGTGGGCAGGGTGACTTGAATAAAATTGCAAATGCTTCAGGGTTCATACAAAGTGAGTGAACTCTGAACCTTTAGAGCTTCACACATCAGTAGTTTCTTTGATATGAAGCAAGTTCTGAGGCAAATCAAAGGAAAAACTGTTGTCTGTCAAAGCCTTTCACCACCATCCAGCTGTGGGATGGTGCCTTACGGTGGTGTGGGCAACAGAGCAAAGCATGGAGCAGATGACTTTCATTCTGTGGGGCACAGCCTTTGCTCGCTGGGTAGTGATATGCCCTGGTAGCATAAGGATGCTGCTTGATCCTCTGGGGCTGAATGTGATATGTCTGTGTAGCTTCTCACCTTGTTCCTGGTGTTTTTCTCAGCCCTTTGCCTGAATATATGAAGTTACAGAATTTCAGGGCCCCATTCATGCCTGTATACATTGATGCAACTGATTTAAAATCAGTGAAGATAGAACTATTTTAAAGTGTGCAAAAAAAATGTTAGCTGGATAAGCAAAAAGAGTGAGAAGTTTTACTGGTTTGAGGCTAATTGGAATATTTTAATAGAGAAAATTAGATTATAGGCTGTGAAACAAGAATAATGGTGATGTCTACTTCACTCATAGGCTTGCTGAGATGTATAAGAATAAGAACATAAACGTAGATAAGACAGTCTCTTGGACACTCTCACGGAGAGTCTTGAGCTCTCTAGCTGTTTTGGTCTGGACCTCTTTANTTTACAAAGTGTGGGGAGGGAGGGAACTCGCAAACCATCACAGAAGTCAACATTTTACAGAGCTCATTTCTAATCTAATTCTTTTTGCAGGCAATTTCTTTTGGTCCTTGTTGCACCACATTTGGAAAAACAGATTTGGCTAATTTTGGTTGTTTGCTTTGCCTTAACTCTGATGAGGCCACTTCTGACTCAGGTTAAGGAGTGCTGGGTTTCCTAGACCTTGTGGCTGTGCCACTGCCATTAGCTGCCCTGCTGCAGGGAGACAGCAGCCCGTGCCTTGATGAGTTTGCTACAGGCTTCCCCTCTATGAGGGCTTCTGAACGAGCAGCTCTGTGCAGTTTTAACTCGTGCTGCTTGTCCTGGATTTACGTTGCTACAGATTAGGTGCGGAGGAAGGAGGAGACATAAAAACTGCTTTCTCTTCTGCAAAATACTGAACTAAAACTCAAACAAGTGAGCTGCCTGTGCAGGTGTTGGTTTAACAGGACAGTTATTCCTGGAGACCCACATACTGAAAGCTGGGCTGATGGTCTTTGTTCAAGTAAAATAGAAACCAGTATCTCCAAATACATTAGAAAGGGAAACTCTCTCTATTTTTTTCCACATTACACTGTTTTTTGGTTGTGGTTTTTTTTTTTTTCCCACTTCAGATTCTTCTTTGTGTGATTGTCATGTGTAATGCTTTCTTTTCTGATGACCAGGCACCATATAGTCACTCCTAAGACAGTCAAGTACCTTTTAATAGGAAAACTGAGGAAATAACCTTTAATGGTTCTTTGCAAGCTGCTATTTCTACCTCTGCAATGGCTGATTTAAGTCTCAGTGGTGGTCAACAGCCAGGAAAAGAGCAAGGCTGCTTTCTAATGGAAAATGCAAGTCTTCCTTACAATGTTAAAATAAGGACTATAATTTCCTTCAGAGACAGATAAGCCTAAACCCAGGAGTGCTGCATTCTCTGTGATCTGTCACCCAGAATTATGGTGAGTTGATATTCTGTTTAGTTTACATAGGCAATTCCATATTCTTGTATCCTTTTTGCTTTGTTTTAACTGTTATGTGACTGCTCTGGTCTGTCAGCTGTAGGGATGAGAGCTGTCCTGGGACCTTATGTGAGGCTTACAGGCTGCTTTTCTCTCTTCATGGAGACAGACTTCTAGGTGAGCCTTAAATATGATCCCTAATCCCAACAGAACTGGATTCTAATTGCTTCTGGGGCAAACGTGGTACCTAATCCTGCTGTAAGCATTGTCTTGGTTGCGTGCCCCTTCTCCCAGCCCTCCCCAAAAAAATCAGTTGCAAAGAAAGCGTTTCCTTGAAGCTTTTGAAATCAAAATTTTACTTCTGGTTTCCATTCTTCTATTTGTCTTAACCTGCTTTTATTGTATGAGTCTGTTTGTATAAAAAGCAAAACTGAAAGACAAATTCTTGCATTCGTTCTTTTGTGAATAAGGACATAATATAGTGAAAGTGTTGGGAATTTTCAAACTCTCACTTTCCTAACATTAATACAATTTAAGAATACAGTACACTAAGAAATAGTATTATAATACTAATGACTACTACTATACATCAGGGCTATTAAGTTTTGAATAGCAATTTTACTGTAAAGGTGGCAAGAATGCATTTGATAGTCTGGTGTGGTTCACTGGAGGAGTTATAAAATAAGTAAATTAAAATATGACTAAATAATATACTGGGGAAATTCCATCTGTTTCTTGATTCCTGCTTTGTGCATTATACTAGCAGCAGTTCAGTGTTGTGTAACGGATGTTGAGGCATTGAATAGGAGCAGGTTTAGGACAGGAAAGCTTGTAGCTGCTTGTGCAACTCCTTTCTCAAGTCTTCACTGGGAAGTTGAGGGCCCATGGATGTACCTGGCTAAGGACTTTATACCAATGTTATATGGACTCTGCAGGAGATTAAATAGAACTTTCCCTAATCTGTAATTAATGCAAATCAGATAGTTGTGATTGGATTGTTTTAATGTATCCAGATAATTTAAAATGCAAATCTGAAATCTACATTCTTGTCCATGAAATCCCCTAATCCTGTTATTGTACGTTCTGGATTTCTGGCTTCCTGCTGTGGAGTAAGTGGATTTTTCTAGATTTTCCATTGGGAAGTACATTGCTACCTCTGAAACAGGCTAGGCACTAGTACTCTGAATTAGATCATGTATCTGCTGCTCTATACTGGTCCCACAAGGAAATCCTCTTTCCTGTGCTGGCTGCTCTGTGCTTTGGGTTCTTCTGAGCTGAGAGGCATGCTTTACATTATTTCTTTTGCCTGAGCCTCATCATTAATTTTAAGCTCAGGAACTGAACTTCTAACAAAAGGTACCACTTTTGCTGAAATATTGCCAATAATGAAATTAAACATTTAGAAATTTTGGTCACATTTCCTATTTCATATCAGCACAGGTTATGCAAAAAACATGTACTTTACATATTGGTCTTAGGTAAAGTGCAAGAAGGAGCTCATAATGCACTTAATTTTGTTTTTCAAATCCATACTGGAAAAGCTGTCTGTTTCACTAATGGAGCCAGACATGTTAATTACAGTATATTTGAAGATTGTATGTTTTATTGTATCTGTGGGTTTATGAAAGCTATTTGGCCAGTTGTTTTTATACATGGGCTTTTAAAGGAGAGTTTGTCCAAGCCTGACAGAGGTTGCAGTTCTAACACTTACCACGTGAATTCAATGTGACATTTTTGCCCTTAGCAAAATAACAAATTTTGAGCAAATTTGTCCCTGTGAGCATTTAATACTATTTTCACTAAGAAATGTGCCTATTTTCAGTGTGAATCATCCTTAGATCATACCCAGTTTATTATCTTGTGAAATAGCAGTTCTCAATCTTTGCAAACACTTCATTTTTGCAAGAAAATTAGTGAAAATTCAATGTGAAAAGTTTTGGCTTTGTACAGAGGTTTTTTATTGTCAGTATTTTAGGATTAAGTGATTACACAACTTTTGAGAGAAAGTTCAACCTATCAGTTGTTGATAGGTTTCTCTGTGAATACGAGTCCTGAGTCAGGTCATAATGCAAGATCTGAACTGCAAACAATGTAGGATGGAGTAAACAGACTTAACTAACCTGCATCTGTTGGGGATTTGGCCCATTTATTTTGTCCACAAGAAAGAAAACTAATATTGATTCTAAATGAGACAAATGTGAAATATTTTACATTTATCTTGGTGGTAATTAACAGTTTGTTCTATTTTATAGTATCAAGCTTAGAAGAACAAAGACTGATTTAAATTTTTTTTTAAATCTCATTCCCCTGCATGTAATGTGATGTTTGCTAATTGCTCTGAAGCATCTTATTTAAAGACAAATGAACTTTGCACTGGAAATAAAATTAAAAATACTTTAATTGTGTGCCAACATGCTAAAAACAGTACAGGATATAAATGGTTTCATCGTCAGCTTTGCTAGGAGGCCTGAAATGAATATTGTTAACAAGGACTTTGAATTGAAAGACATGTTCCCCATGAATAATGTATAGGAGCAAAATAAGATGGTGCATCCTAACAAAACAAACATATAGTTCAATCTTGAATTTCATTTGTGAGCGATGTGTATCAGCCATTTCCATCCAAGCAATAAGAATTCTCAGGCTATCACCTGCCCCAACTTTATTTTTCCTGGCTCCTGTTCATGATTCCCAGTATTTCTAGCTCCTTTTATGGTCTTCTTGAAAGTCTTCTCATTTCTTATAATGCGTTTGTCTCTCACTTCTTCCTTACAAGGTGTTAATCTTTCCCTGTGCTTCTACTTCACGTAAGAGGTTTACAAGTTAATTTTCACTTTCCTTGATTCTTAAAATGCTTTTTAAAAATCCATATCTTTATGTAGCAATGGGCTTTTCAAATTGTTAATACTTTTTTTTTTTTTTGTCAAAATGCCTTGTAGGAAGCAAAAAAGGCAATAAAACTCTTTAAGTGGTCACGGTTATGGTAATAATGTGAACCACTCTTCTATACTGTGCCTGAATGTACAAGAAAATGCAGCAGATTTCTGGGTACCATGGCCAAATCCTCATCCTCCATAAACAATATCTTAATTATTGCAATAAATGCTCAAGATGGTAAAAATTAAAGAAATACATAAAAAAATGACATTTAGTGAAGGGAAAAAAGTCTTCTCTATCTGTTAATTTTGTACTAGATTGATTCTTACTGCATTGAGATTTTAGGGCAAACACCTTGAAAGCAAGGATTTAAAATTATGTTTTCTCTGGTGTACCTTGTTTGGTCTAAAGTAATATTTAGCAACAACTACAGAAGTAAAAACCCAATTCTTGAATTAAGATGAACTTGCATCAGGTTTCCATCCAATGCAGTTAAAGTGAGAGAATTCTGGAGTACAGAGAGGTGTTGATTGACCGAGGACTAATAGCTGAATGCAGAGCCTCAAGAGTCTGAGCACATTTCCTCTGAGCAGCTGGGACAGGTGGACTTCAGAGTGGGTGCACAGAGGCAGGGCTGGAGAAGAGAAAGATGGAGCAATGGGGTTGAAGAACTGACCCTGTTATTCCAAGTCCTCAAAGCAGCTGCTCCTGAATTTTTCTGCTCTCGACTGCTGTTGATCTTGCGTACCCTTACAGTTCCCTACAAAAATAAGATTAACTTTGACTTTCAACTAAGGAAGCATTATCTCATGATCAGTTCTTTACTTATTGTCCTGTGCTGTAAAAATGCAGATAGTGTATTGGTGCATGTGCCTTGCTACCACAGCAGAGGAAATATTCTGTCACAAAGTCAGTGTTTGCCTTCCACGTCAAAGGAGGAAGAGCAAGGCCTGGTGGATTGTTGGCGCAGGCAGCAGAGACAGACCTACTGCACTCTCTTCTGCCATGTGGGGCTTTCCTTTGGTTAAGGACAACTTTTATAGAGGTCAGAAATTGGTACTTCTGTTACTACACATTTCATTGCTGCTCCCAGTTATGCTCAACTGTTAAGTGGTGGTGCACCTGGGGATTGTGGCCTGCAGGCTCTGCCTTGTGGCCTACAGGCTCTGCCTTGTGGCCTGCAGGAGAGCCCAGGTTCCATCCACTCTGTACCGTGCCTGTCCTGGGCACCACATGACAGCCACGTGAAAGCAACAGAGGATTATCATTATTTTTTCCCCTTGGTTTAACTCTCACAGTGGCCTTGTGAGGCCAATGAATAATGTATCAGTGCTCGATTCCCCTTGCATGCTCATCTGCATTCACTAAGGTGGTTTTACAGGCTCTGGCTGCTGTCTGGCAGGCTGTGCTGCAGAGGACTTGCTGACCAGGCACTGCTCTGTCTTGGGGCTGGGGCAGCTGGCTCCATGGTTCCTAAACGCCCAGTGGGGCTAAAGGACCAGACCTCTCTTCACCAAAAGGCAGTTCTCCTTCCTTTTGGAGGTCTTAAGCATCCAGCCTGTTCGCAGACACTTTTTAAAAATAAGCTGTGTTTTGTGTTTCTCTACAACCAGTTGGCTGCTTAGAAAATGTAAATATTTTAGGTACAGAGCATGAGAATGTTTTGTGTCACTGCTCACCAAAAGGTATGTGCTGTATTTCCCCCAAACTTTTGCTAAATGCATAATAGCGTTTTTCTTTCTCTATACTTTCCCTAAGGAGTTAACTAATATCTCTGAAGCATTCTGAGGTTTTAGAAGTCTTCAATATATGTCCCTGATTTTCAGACTTGCTTATTTGTTTAGTCTGATGGGAATAGGCTTTGTCTACTGCGCTTGAAGAAGAAAAGAAGATTTTTGTGCTCCTGGGAGGTGAAGGCAGTTTTCATTGGCATTTTAGTGAAATATTAAAGGCAAAGCAGATTTGGAGGGACATGCTGCAAAGGCTGTCACAGTGATCAGAGAAGCACTGGAGTGAGGAAAGGGACAGCTAAATGTGTAGGTGGAGAGTTGGTCCATTTGTGCAAAGGTATGAGTAACTAAGGTTATGAATTGGTTGCAGATGGAAGCTGGCAAGCAAGAAAAGTGGAACAAAATTATATTGACATCCCTGTGTTGTCTAAAGACCACTACAAGACCATTAGTATTGCTGCGTAGCCAGCAGGGAGGCCCTGTCAGGGTGAGATTTTACTTAGGCAACTGGTATTGATTTTTGGTCTGCCGCCAGATGCAGGAAGGAAAAGATTTTTTTGTATGGCGTTTTTTTTTTCTTTTCTTTTTAATTATTTTTTACCTCTTTTTTTTTGTTTTCTTTTAGTTCCTGGTGTCCGTATTCATGGCCACAAAGTGGTGTGCCTGGAGCTGGGCTATAAGTTTGAGAGTGACTGTGTGCTGTCAGGGCTCTGACTTTATTAGTGGAACAAAATTAATCTTTTGAATCGCCCTTCAGACTTCTTGCCTCATTTTTACTCATCTCCCCTCTACCTGCTATTCTAAAAGGCAAAATTAAGAATTCAACACGTGTGGTGATGGCTTGAAATATGTGTGACAAAGTTAGGATTTTAATTATTTACTTTTTTAATCTTTCTGAATAAATTTCGAATCAGTTCTCAGTGTCTCAGGTCACCCAAGCTGACAGTCCTATGCTTGCCCCCAAAGAAGCAGCAGTCACAGCTGTGAGGTCTGCAGCTCTTCCTCAAGGTCTGGCAGGATCCAGGGATAAATTTAAAGGATTCCAGCCATCTTCCATTTCTGGCCAAACACTGATCTGGATACTGCCAAGTAGACTTGTTAGTAGTGTTCACACCCTTTCTGTTCTACTGAAAATTTATTAAGACCTAAAAATGGACCATGAGCAGCAATCAGGATGCATAGCAGCTCTTGTTCTTGGGTCTCACTCAAAGTGGTGAACTAAAGGGGAACAGTTTACCATTTAACGACGGCTTCTCCTCTTATTGCAGAGGAGGTGTGCCAGTACTAATTTCTCTTACATATTTACAGGTGCTCAATTTAACCTATTTGCAATAGCTTTTTCCCCTACATCCTCAGAGGAAGCTTGGCAAAGAGAAATTTCTGGCAAAAGAAAAACTTGTGTGAAAAATAGAGGTCTGCAGTCTCCTTGTAATGGATGGTCAGAAAGTGACTGGCTCTTCAATCAAATAGGATCCATCCTCTGGACTTAAGCTAGCTTCTAGTATATTTTTATTAATATACTCCTTTAGCAGACAAAATAAATCTAATAGAAATATGGATTTTTTTTTTTGGTTTATTGTGTATATAATAAACACTTAGCTAAGTGTGCCTTTTCTCTACAATTCTAATACCTGTACACAGAAAATGGAGACTGCTGAATTGGTAGAGAAGCAAGCACTAAAATAGAACACTGCTATTTAGCTGTAACAGATCAGTTAAATGTCCCAGACTATTTCACCCCTGCCTAAGTCCTTACCTTCCTCCCCCCCTCATATATTTTGAAACTTACTTAAATATCAGTCTGCTGTTTGTTTGACAGGAGCTTATTACCACAGAGGATAGATCTGAACCCTGCCTGTTTCCAAGGGAGTAAAACCAAAAACATTCTTTTGGGAATGTGTCCCTTTAATTATGGGTAATTTTAAAATAAATTAGTTTTGATCGTCGAAACACCAGATTAAATCTCAGCATTGATAGTGGTCAGTTCTGTCAACATTCCAAATGTTGTATTGTCTTGTGGTACAGGCAGCTGTTTGTGTTCTGAAAATTCATCTGCTCCTGCTTTATTTTATATTCCCCTGTTTTGGTTTTGGCTACACATCTGATTGGAGAAGTAATTATCATTAAAAAACAAACAAAAAAACCCCAAACATCAACCCCCCAGTACCCAGTACAGAATATGACTTTTAGAAGTGTTTTTAATTTTGTCTTATTAGTAGTGATTAATTAGAACTTTTTTTGCAGACTCCCCATGTATTTAGGAGCAAAGTGATAATTAAAGAGTAAAAAAGCCACTTACCACATTCTGTCCGAGTGCTGTGCATTCTCACCACTTTTAAAATGCAACAAAAATCAAACCCTTATCTTATTCTTTTTCTCTGCTCTTCCTCCAGAATTTACTCAGGTTCTCTCTGACTAGACCTTAACCCTGAAATGGAAAATTATCTGATACTGTATTGGACTGAGTTATCAAGAAATATCCTTGTTTTTCTGTGCGGGGTGTTAGTCCCTCAGAACAGAAAGTGCAGTATAAATACAAAGGATCATTTGTAACACTGTTTGTGCAACAATGGCTTTACAAGCATAAGGTCTATTTTCTTAAGAAATATAGGTGCCTTATGAAGACCTGTTAGTGTAGTAAAAAACATTTCCATCAGTACATTTTGCAAAAGAATATTAGGAGAGGCTTGTCTGTCATTTAGATGGTGTATTATTTGTGAGCAGGGCTGCTTTTTTTTAATCATGCTTTTGAAAAACATCTAGTGCAATGGCACCATTTATTTCTTCTAGTACCATCTTCATATCAATAAATAACTTGTGAATTATTTGTAGAATTAATATTTATGTTTTCTGAAACAATTTCACATACCAAAGTTCTTTCCTTCTGTCCTTAATGTGCATGCATGTGGTCTAACCGTTCTAACATCTTGCACTTGAATTTCATGTTGGAGACCATAAATTTCTTAAGATAAGCACTATCTCTTGTGTTTATGCAGACACATTTGCTAAATTTAGAAATATATACCACAGTTCCAGGAAATACTGTGTAGAATCCTTACTTTATGTTATCTGACAAGTAAACACCCACTTGCTAAACCAGTAAGATGGGCAGTGTTTCCTTTCTGCTGTTTGATAGCAAATGATTACAGATAAGCTGTAGGGGTATCCATTTATTCACAAGGACTTTGTCTTGCAGGTGGAAGAAATGTTACCGATTCAGAAAGCTCTCTCTGTGTGGCAATCAATTTTAGTTCTACCTCTCTGATGATAATGGAAGCTTTTGTCTCACCCCTGTCCTGGCTGGTGCGAGTCGCCTCTTCAACAGGTCTGAAACCTGATATTGTTGTATATGTCACTTTGTGATAACAAAAGATACTGTTAGGCTGGTGAACAGAAAGGAATCAAGACAGACGTGTCAAGCTGTCTTCAGCTATATTTATTACTCTGTATGAATGCACACAGTATTTCATAACACTCCACCAAGATCTTAATCAAGTTACATGAGCTGGGAGAGAGAGAAGCAGTAGTAGGGATTGTGTTAACTAAACCTCACACATAGTAGAGTGCAGAGCACAAATGAAGGAGATCTGTGTTCCAAAATTGTCGTCATTTGCCACATGAGCCAGTGAAATCTTTTGTAAGAAGGCTTGCAGATCCCTAAGACTTTATATGCAAGCCTCATACAGGGTGAAATAAACACAGGCAAGTGATTCCACTAGAGGGTATTGGCACACTATATATGGTGGTGCAGTTTAGATAATATCTAACAAGTCTCATTTATTATGCTTTTGTCTGAGACCTTTAAAAGTTCTTTCTCTTGGAAGGTTCATATTCCTCAGAACATCTTGCATTTTCTGGTAGCAAATGAGCTCCTAATACCAGCTCAATTGCCATCAAGAGAACAAATGGGTGGTAAGCTGCTTACCACCTAATTATAAAATGGCTCATGCCCAGATGATGATTGAAATATTGATGTAGTTGGAAGACTTCTAGGAAGGATGAATGTCAGTCGAGCAACATAAGGATTTGCCCCTTCCTTGAACAACAGCTTTCAGGAGAGGAATAAAAGGGTTCAAATTCTGCTGTCCAAGCATATCCAAAAAGCATCTGTCCTGAAAGCAAGAGGGAAAGGAAGCACAGCAAACAAGCTGTTATATTTAATAATTTCCAAGACAAATCTAGACTGGGAACTTAAAATTTATAGTGCAAGACTGGTAGTTTGGAGAAGAACTTGCACTTGTTGTTCGGAGAAATGCTGTATTTTATTATATTCCTAAGAGTACTGTTTTGGGATTTAAAATGTTTGTTA
>VWYK01080087.1:4793-17553 GCA_013399775.1 Semnornis frantzii | reverse complement strand
TCTGGGCTGCATGCACACACTGCAGGCTCATGTTGAGCTTTTCATCAGCCCAGACCCCAAGGTCCTTTTCCTCAGGGCTGCTCTCCAGACATTCACCACCCAGCCTGTATTTGTGCTACCCAGGTGCAGGACCTTACACTTGGCCTTGTTGAATGTCATGAGGTTGGCCTGGGCCCACCTCTCCAGCCTGTCCAGGTCCCTCTGGATGGCATCCCTGCCCTCTAGCAAGTCGACTGTGCCACACAGCTTGGTGTCATCTGCAAACTTGCTGAGGATGCACTCAATTACTCTGTCCATGTCACTGACAAAGATGTTAAACAGCACTGGTCCCAGCACTGACCCCTGAGGGATGCCACTTGTCACTGGTCTCCAAGTGGACATTGTGCCGTTGATCACCACTCTCTGTGTGTGACCATCCAGCCAATTCCTTATGCAGCGAGTGGTCCACCCATCAAGTCCATGTTTTTCCAGTTGGTGACCAGGATGTCTTATGTCTCACAGCCAATCATTAAACAGTGGCACATACTCCCAGGTAACCTAGCATTACTAATCTTAACTGATTATGTCTGGTTACATTTGTTCAATCTGTTTTTCAGGCTGAGGATATATTTTCAGACACCTGAGTATGGTCATGGCTTTTCATGTAACATTGGCTTTTAAAGCTAAAGGTATGTTTCTCAGTTTGTACACGTTTTCCTGAAGTAGAGAAATATTCACGTACTTCAAATTCTGCTTCCCCACAGTTCAGAATCTTGCCTCTTGTCTGATATGTGACTTCATTTTTATGTATGTATTTTCATCTGTCCTCCAGCAAGAGTAGGTAAGCAGTTTTAAATTGAGAAACAGTTTGTGCTCTCAAACAGAGAAAGGGAAGATGAGTCAGCAAAGACAAAACTTTCCCACACTAAAGATCACTGGATGAAGTGGTGATGTCAGTCCTTCTGACCAGCAATCCCAGGGTGAGTTCCTCCTCTGAACTTGAAAGTCTGCACTTTCCGAATCAACTGGCCCAATGCTGGGCTTGCTCTCACCACCATTACTCATATAAGAAGCCCTGTTCACACCGCTGACTGCACATGTGGTTTATGTCAATACACAGGGTGGCTGATATGTGGTTTGTAGCCATGAGAACAGCAGGCAGTCTATTCACTAAACTTTGCAATTGATCACAAAGGGATGTGGGAAAGTTCTCTGTCAGCCAGAGTCTTTAAATCAAATCTGGCCATCTCTCAGGAAGGGACAGTCAAAGTGGTTGGGGCTGATAGAGAAATTATGGAGCAAAACAACTGTATAGGTTTTTATGCAGTGATCAGATTAAATGCTGGTCTGTTAACCTCATGTTTTTGAGATGAGGAGTGTGGTAGGTAAACCTTTAGGCGTACGTGGTGGATTGTAACTGGGTGCAAATTCTTTTATTTATTTTGCAGAGCTGTGTATCCATGGGTAGACTGTCATTCTGCCTCTCAAGTACCTGTTTAGGGAGAGATCTTAAAATGCACTGTTAAATGCAAAAAAACATTCGGTCCTTTGCTTTCAACAGCAGCTGATGTAGTAGGGAGAGAGTTGTCCACAGAGCAGTTAGGCCACACCACTTGAACAGACCAGCACTCTTTTAATGGAGCTAGGAATATTGCAACTGATTGTGTTCACTGAACCATGTTATGTCAGCTGTATCTATGTCAGAGGAGCATGTCCAAAACTAGTTACAGCTAACAAGGCCCTATTTGAGGGGAAAAATGGGACCAGAGTGAAATTTTGGACAGTTTCAAGTACAATATAAGCACTATGAACAGATGAGCCCCAAGAAATGGTAAGGTGCTTATTCCATGCAAATATTAGCAGTGGGGGAAAAAATAGAGCAAAGAAATCAGAAAATAATAGAATGAACTATAGGAAATACTTTTTCTAAGTAGAGTCTTTCTGCACTTCCTATGGGATTCAGTTGAAAGCAGAAAGACAGAAAAAAAATATAGAAGAGCAGAAACTGCTTGCAACACAGAACAAACCTTGAGTGCCAAGAACATACTCCAGATTTGTTTAAAGATCCCTGTCTCTTATCTCAGCCTTGATTCATCTCAGTTTATACCCAGAATTATGCAGAATTCAAGGACCTCACTCCTATGAGGTTAATGGGTTACACTCAGCACTGAAACCCATGACACAAATAGCTGCTTAATTATTCAGTCCAGACTGCTTTTAGTTGTTAATGGAAATAAAAATAGGAACAGCAACAATTACATTATTTTACATTTTGTAGGTGAAATTATTTTTTCCTACGTAATCCAGGACTATGCACAGGGAGGACAGGACCCGTATAAAGGAGGGGTTGTGCTTCTTGTGACACAAAAGATTAGTCTGCCTATGTCTGAAGAGAAGGAAAAGGAAAACACTGCCATAAAAGTGACAGTACCGGTGAAGAATTGTGGTGAATCTGTAATGCACCGCTGAAAAGATGCAGAAGAAAGCAATACCAAAATGAAAGTCTCATTATATCTATCCTGCTATCCCAAAGCGGGAATTAATTTGAAGAGGAAAAGCTGTTGTTCTCATTGGCTCGCATCACTTGTGATGCTGAAGCAATACAATTACCATAATTACTATCTTTGTTCAAAAAATGTGCTACTGGTTTTCCACCCTGAATTTTGTTCAAGCACCCACTGCGGCTAGTATCAGTCAGGAGCTAATGGCACATACTGCAGATAGTTGAAAAGCAAACACAGTAAATCTTGTGCTTCAAATGCACCAGCCACACAAGATGTCAAAGCACATTAAAAACACAGGAGCACCTAGAAGTATTAGCTAGTGTTCCTGTTACAAGTAACAGCTGAACAAAGATTAAGTGTAAAACCCATCCTGGCAAACGTATGCCGCTCTGATATCAGACAAAACCAATTTAGAATCAACGAGTCTAAATGCAGGGTTTCTGCAACAGCTCAGACTTAGCATTTAATTAATTGAGCCCTGTTTTGAAAGCATGCTGTGGCAGCAGGGAAGAAATAAACAGGCAAAAATAAAAAAATTAGGCTGAAAATTTAATAAACACCACCAAACTGGATCATTTTAAGCCCAAATGCAACACTGTTGTGTAAAGCGGATATCAAATTAGGGTAATCATTTGCAAAGCCCATCAGCTTCCTGTCCTGCTGTGGCTGTCCAGGGGGTGAGCTACAGACTGAGCTCTTCTGGCTGGAGGAGGCTGCAAAACCCCGGTTAAACAGGTATCTGTTTGAGTTTGGATAAGCTTAAAGCAAAGCAGGCTAAATGACTTGCTCAATTGATGAGACTTAGCAGTCCTGGTTACTAGTCTCTTGCCTTCTCAAGCTGATTTGCTATAGTAGCTGGTCTGTGCCAGTTGGGGGCTGGGTGGGGAGGATAAGNAAAAAAAACAACTGTAGAATACACAAGCCAGGGTTATTTAAAAGGCTGAGTTCAACTTCTGAATCACCTTCAGTTTTCCATTCCTTCCTTCTGTCTTCAACTGCCTGGTTTTATACCATTTAAAAAGCTGGGATCAAAAGGGAAAATGAAATAGTAATGGGAAAAGTACTAGATCTGTATACTTGTTTTTTTGTCTCATTCTTTAAATATTTGAAAAATTTGGGGTTACAGAAAAATCTTGAGGTTGTATGCCATGGGTTTTTTCATCATGGTATTTCATACTGCTTATTGGTCAGATGGAGGTTAATATTTGGATAAATTTGGACTAAACAAACAGCAGTGTATTCTTTGCAGAACTAATAAAAATGCTGCTTTGTCAACCCCGCATTTAGGGAAAGCTAGAGTGTGACCTTTTTGTGTTCAGCGCAGAAGATAAAGGGTTACTGCTTACATACCACTAGAATTAAGGGATCATTCTGCAAGTGACAGTGGAGGAAAGGAAGGTTTGTGCTTGTGTTGCAGAAGGAAAAGGATTACTGTGCAAATGATACTCAAGGAAAAGGATTAGACTGTGTATGACATGTAGAAGAGAGGTCATACATACATCATGGAGGGAGCATAGTGGTGTGACACAGGGCAAAAAATCAGAAAGAAAATTACATGAAGAAGAGGGACTACAATTGTGCAAGTGTGGCTAGAAGACAAGGTTTTTTATGGGCAAAAATAAGTAGGGAAAGAAAGAAATGGCTCAGTTCCTAAGTAAAGAAGTACAGCTTATTCTATGGCCAAGCACCTACATTTTTCAGACCAAAGAGAGCTGTGCCACTCATTAGTCTAAAGGAACACACCATATTCACAAATACTTTGAGCAATAATTGAATAATGGCATCTCAGATACTCTGTCATCTTGACCTCAACTTCCCTACAGATAAGGAGTTGGCTCCCTCTTAGATTTTTTTTTTCCTCCTTATCCCTCTAATGAAAAGTAAGTGCCTCACAAATCACCATATCCTTCTAAAGAAATAAGAATATTGTTCCCAGAATAAACCACAGGTAAGACTGGGCACAACATGCAAGCACTGCAGATCTGCTGGACATCCAGGCATTTTCTTCTTAGTTAGAAATCCCAGTCTCCAGGCTCTAAGATTGATGATTCTTATCTACATATGAATAGAGAAGCACTGCGATCCTAGGCAGATCTTTGTTGTTCCCTTTAAAGAAATGAAAAACTTAAAATATCCTACTCTGTTAGAAAAATATGTATGAAACAGGTTTTTACTTTTGTTACGGCATCAGGGAGAAGTGCTTCAGACAATCTCTGTGCAAGTACAGATTTACATTTCCACACCACAGTGGCCACTGAACTCCCACTTTGGCTGTGCATTTGTAAGGTGTGATATAGGTAAGGCATGTGTTTGTGGTTAGGGCTGTGTGCGCTGCACTGGTTTTGTATCACAAGAAAGGATCACAAGAATAATGTCTGACTATAGGAATTATTTCTACCTTTTTTATGCTGATTTTTGGTTCAAGACTTCCCGGTTATTTGGGGATTTGTTTGTTTACACACAATGATCTCGACAGGCAGTTACTCCTAACGTCACTCTCAAATGCAGTGCAACACTTTGTACCAGGAACTGCATTTGAGAGAAGGTGAAGCCGGGGTCAAACGCATTCCTGCTAATTGTACCGATTGCAGGAGAGTTATTCCATGATTGAATTTGCTGTCTGATGTTAAAGGGAGTACTTGCTAATTGCTTTTAAGGAGGACCCAGAAAAATGACTGGGGGCTAGTCAGTAACTCCCCGCCCAAGCCTGCTGAGCGCATGCGTTGCTGCACACAGGCAAGATAAGAGCTGCTAATCTTCCGGGGGAGTGTGGTATGTGAGGAGGATGTGCAGGTCAAATAGTGTGTAAGGGCTTGGAGCAGGATACACCAACAACCAGGATTTCTGTATGTTCATTCGTTTTGCAGTGATGGTACTGAAAGTGCAGAAGAAATCTACCATACTGATTACTTCAAAGCTGCTGCCATTCTGGTGGCATAGCCACACCAGCTCATTTCTGTGATGTTTCTACAATGTGCTGACTGTCTTTAGGCTCTACAGAGCCTGCATCTGCTGTTACCACAATCCTATCAGGCAGCATATAGGTTTCCTTCCTCATCATTTTATTACAATTTCCATGTTTTTCCAATCTTTAATATCTTGTTGAGTTGAAAAATTCACAGGTAGGGCAAGGAGAGCCACACAATGTCTGGGGTTTATGCAGAATATCTAGATCATTGATGTGTAGTGTCACAAGGACAACTAAAGTCTGCCTCTCCACTGTAATTTATTATTTTTTTTTTTATATATATCAAATTAAGCCTCAACTCATGATCCTGTTTTAATTCCTTCCTTTTTTTCCACTTTTCCCAAAAATCCTTGCTCCCAAAACCTTTCCCACTCAGAGGCCAAAGTTCTGAAAGCTATCTGGAACGGTATCTTGTTTTGTAGGAATTTCTGTTGGCTAAGTTATACTGCACCTTACTGCTGAGAAGAGTGCAGCCCTGAAAAGGAAGGGTAATCACCTGGCGTTTGGAAACATTTGTCAGCTTCCTACAGAAGAAAGTATATGGGGATGATCTACAAGGATCTATTTGCTGAACTTCCCCAAGCTTGGGATGAAATTAATGATTTGCAACAACCTGAGGTTGCTTGGTTTGCAGACCTCTTACTAGTAGCCACCTTAGAAGATGGAGAAAGCTGCAGTGTATCTTATTCTATCCTTGCCGGAAATAAAAACCCAGAGGTGGTAAACAGGATTTTGGCTGACAAGAGTTTTGTTTCAAGTTCTTTGGGAGGATGTAGCAAAGCTGTTAGACTGACTTTCTGTATCGAGCTCTAGTTGTCATTTTTCTCTGCTTGCTGTCTCTAACTGCTGGGCACAGGCTCCCATTTAAAGCATTTCGCTTTTGAGAGGCTGTAACTCCTAATGCTCAAGTTGACTTCTGCAAGTACACTGCTTTCAGTATGCCTTTGCTGAATAACACCATGAAGCAGGGAGGAGATTGCCCTAACAATTGAAGTTTAAAAGGTTCACTGCTCAGCAAAGTCAATGGAAGATTCTCCTCTGGCACAAAAAGGAAATAAACGGGGCATAAGAACTAACACCAGTAGTGTAATTCTGTTGTATGCAAAGGAAAAGATAGTGTAATACCCGCTAAGAATCTCAATTATACTTGTCAAATTTGAAATGTAACAGGTAAAGGTTACCTGAAACTGACTTACATAAGATTAGATTCTAAAAATGTTACTTAGAAGGGCTTTGCAGAAGATCCACAATGCTATTTGCAGACCTTCCCCCATGCTAATGTGTGGCTTGGGCTCAGGCTTCAGTGAGTGTTTACCATGAGGCAGGTGGTAACTGTGGCACTCAGGAGAAACTCAAAAGTTTTCACCTCAAGCTTGTATAGTTCAGAATGAGTCAATGATGACCTGAACCTGATATCTATAAGCAAAATCACCAACCACATGCAGACAGCATCAACCCTGTCTTACAAGCAGAGTGACAAACTATCTGAGATGACATTTCTGGTGCTTCTGCAGGGCACTTATGAGTGGAGAAAAGTGGTTGGCACTGTTCCCATGGAATCTGTGGCTTGAGGATGGGAATCCTCTAGTTTATCATTAGGTCTACCATTTATCAACACTTTTTCTCCAGGTAGAAACACCAAAGACAAGCAGCGGTATGGCTGCTTCTGTCAGGTAAATGACTAACAAGGTGTGTTTGCTTACAAAGGAACCAAGAATGACCTAATTAAATGTGATCTGGTGGGACAGTTCTCTGATTTTGTTCTTCCCACAGACTGATATTTTGCAACCCAAGGTTTCAGTTCAGACCCACTATTCAGAAAGACATTTGAAAGCAAGGCAGAGGGAAATAATTTCCTCGTTAACTAACCTGTGTTGTGAGGGATTCTGTTCTCTCTGTTAAAGATGATGAAATCGCTAACCCAAATAGCTCCCTGCCCATCATTTAGGGATTAGTGACTTCATTAACACAAGCAGAACAGATAGAGAGAGATGAACCTGGATCTTGGCAAGTTCAAGTCTTCCTGGTCCAAGATGAGACAGCAAGGAAACACCATAGCAGTGACAGTATTTGAGCCTTTTAACAAATGGAACTAATGATAAAAGCTTGGGAGCCGATCAGTCACGCCCATCCCTGATGTAAACCTGGTATTCTTCCAATTCAAACAATGGAAAAGGCGCAAACAAGAAAAATCCTTGGTAGCAAATGTGATTAGATGAAGCAAACAGTAAAGACTCTCCTGAAACTGCAACTCATCACACGATTAGTTTCTTAATAGCTTCACCATTCAGATGGCCTTTTCCCTGGCACAGTGCCACACCAGCCAAATAAATCAGCTTTACATTCGTGACTGTCAGTCAGAACTGCAGCTCCAGATCTCTGAAGCTAAGCTGGACAGCCCAACTGAAAGGGAGAAGGAAAAGAAGCCTGAATAGGTGGGTGGAAACAGGGCAATGTGGAAAGAAGGATATAGCCAAACAGCAGTGGACTAATACATGGAGGTATTCAAGAGCCTTTGCAGATTAGAAGAGCTTGCCAAGAGCAGTTTGTAAGCAAAGACTCTAATGTCTGTGGCCCTATCGTTAAGATTAAATGGAATGACAGTGAAGGGGAATGCATACTTAGAGAAATCAATGAACCCAAATGACTGGGAGGGGGCAAATCATTCCCGGCTCCTGCTGCCCCTACTCAGCAACATTTCAGACTGCTGGCATCATGAGTGGGTCCGGTGTGTGGTACATTGCTAGCGCAGCAGAGCGGACTTTTGTGATTGCTGTTTTGTGCATGGAAGTGCTGTGAAGGGAAGAGGGAGCAGGTTGCTCCTTCACATGAAAGCTGCCATCTTCAGAAATGAGCAAGTGCTACGAAAGAAAGCAATCACTGAACACTGGGGCAAACTTGAAACTGTGAGGCTCCAGGGTTAGCCACAAATAGGCAGTCACAACAGACAGACACATTGGGCTTTAAAATAAAGCAGAATCTTTTTTTTTTTTTTTTCCCCACAGCAATGTTGCATTTGGAAGCTAGCTGAAAATTGTTTGACACAATCGTTTTTGCCTGTAAACATTTTGTCAAAAAAAATTGCCACTGCATATGTCAATTACAGTAGAGAAAAATCACAGCACAGATTTTTTTTTAAATGCTTTGAGGTTTATTTCAATACTGGCATCTCAGTGTTCTTCTCTCGTATGATTTTAGAAAGTGTAGAGCAGAAAAGTGAAAGTAAAATCGGCACCCAACCTCTGGACGAGTCAAAGCAAATAATGCTAACTTTTCATTATGCAGGGCATTTTCACTTCATTTTCTTGTGGTTTCACTATATATTGAAATACAAAACTTCTAAAAAGATTATTTCTGGACAGCTGTGTTACTTAGTGCTTAGGTAACTCTAGGAAAATGTCCTCTGACTTCATACAAGCAGATTTTAAATGAAAGCCAGATTATTTTAGGTGCTTACAGTCAGGGAAGCAGAATTGACATTTTCTGCAGCATATGCAAGAGCTGTCTGACAAAAACATGAAGTTTGGCATTAAGTAACCATGCAAGTTTGTTTGGTTTGTAGTTGTGGGGTTTGTGAGGAGGAAGATATGAAACTTAACCAAAAAATAGCTTCAAAGAAATAGTGTGTAGATCTGAAACAAGAAAATAAGTTCTTTACATTCTTTGAGAAAGCTTGTCTATGTAACATGCCTTATAGATCTGCGGAAAGGAAGGAATTTTCTTGCAACATCATTTTGGGATTAACCCAGCTATTTTGCCCAAGGCACGATTTAAGGTACTTTTGTCTTTAACACAGTTTGTGTTAATGTTTGCCTAAGAAATCTTACTCTGCAACTATTTCTAGAGTAATGCCACTGAAATCAGTGTTTACAACAAAGATTCGTTTGCCCTCATCCTGTTTTCTTTGCTTTATTTGTTCGTCTTAGAATCCAGAATTACCCACAATTGCTTCTTTATTGGGTCTAAAAATTTGGCAGCACTTTGAAAAAGCATTAAAAGCTGATTGCAAGAGCTCCTGTTTGAGCTGATACCTGTCAACCTAAACCAGTGCAACACTCATCATCATTTCAATTGATACTTCTGGCTTAAATTACCTTGCCCGTAAACTATCTGAATTCATCCACTTGAATCCATGAAGTGAAACTACTGTTGATTCATAATCCACACCCTGAAATAATTTAATACAGAGACTTTGTACCTTCATTTGGCTTCTGTGGGAATGGCTTGTGGCTTTCTGAAGCCAAGGCACCCTGTCTTGTGGCAAATTTTGTTTCTTTATCTAGAACAAAGGAGTTGGTCTCTGTGGAAAGATAAAATACAGTGGTCTACAAATAAATCTAAAGACTTATAAAGACTTTTCAGTATTGCTAAAATGCTGTTAAACTCATCTGTCAACAGATCTAAAGATATTCTAGGATATGTTTGTCCCTGCCCATGGTAGGGGGGTTGGAACTAGGTGATCCTTGATGTCCCTTCCAGCCCTGACAATTCTATGATTCGATGTTTAATTTACTGGAAGAAATGAACCTACCTTCTAAAACTGAACCAGAGTTCTGTATATAATAGTGATCATTTTCAAATTATAGCTGATAAAAATACAGTCATGAGTTATTCTAGAATACTTGGCTGTATGTTCTTAGTTTTAATTATAAATACCCTAATTTTGGCATGTTCTGATCAGCAGTACTGAAACCAAATCCACAGGGAATTAGAACTCTTCATGGCAGTCTCAATTCAGAATCCATCAATCCTCATGGGTTTTGGTTGTGGGTTGTTGTTTTTTCCTTTGGGTATACACCTAGAAGGCAAAGATACTCATCACCATAACCAACCCCACAGACTGCGATTTCAATCTTATTTACAACAGTATAAATCAAAGTAACTTCGCTGTGGCCAAGGGAATTATTCTGGATTCACACTTGTAAGTGTAGCAAATATAAAACATGATTTAGTGCCAGTTAGGATGTGGTTTGATTATCACAGAACTCATGATGGAGGTTTTCTGACTTGCAATAAAAAAGTCTGCTTTTTCATGCATCTTCAGTGACATGTACATAACATTTTGAACAGAATTCCCGTTTTCTGTGGAAAAATGGAATTTTATATTTTTACAAATAATTCCATTTTCTTTAGGAAAACTTTTTGGTGGAAATTGCCTGACCTGCTTTAAGCCAAAGTCATGATTCAATCAAATAAGCTGCTGCTCAGAAGACATTCAGGGAAGGACAGTCTGGAGAGCAAGCACATAGGCATTTCCATTTGGTTATGTCTTACATCCATGTTTAGAAAACAGGAACGATGGGACAGTAGCTAAGGTGGTATGAGAGTAACTTGGGTTTAATCCACTAGTGCACCCAGGTTTTGTTTCCAGAAAAATAAAAATGTCATTTCAGATTAAACAAAATCTTCCTGTTTTCCACTCTTAAGGAAACCATAATGATCATTCCTTACCCTGGCTGTTGGGAAGCCCAGCTCTTATTTAAATGGAAAATGAAAGCTTTTAATGTTACAAAATGCTAAACTATTCATGATGTTTGAACTGAGTTTTGTAGCCCTGAAACTGGATTTCACAGCAAATAAGCAGATTGCAAGAGAAAAATCTGAATCCAAGGAAGACTCTCAAGCCTCAGCTGAGGATCAAGTTTGTTCCATGACTGTGGATGTCACCTGGGCCTTCACAAGTATCTTGCTCCTAAAAAAGCAATACTTTGAAGATCTCTGCCATAGGGTCTCTTTGTATTAATTCTATATCATTAGATACTATATGAAGTGCACAAACCTAAAGAGCAAGCCCACATCCTGGTGTAGTGCTTTCTTCACTGGAAGCAGTGCAGGCAACACGTGACAGCATTTCCATGTAGACAGATTCCCCTCATTCTATCCCCTAAACCACAGGATTTCCTACAGAATATGAAAGCCCCTTATTTTCCCATGTCATGTCTAATTCCCCTCATATTTTCTAAATGCAAACACCAGCACCAGGCAGTTCTGGGTGCTTCTCTCCTTTGTTTTGTGCACTGCAGAGCACAGAGGCCAGGCGGTGTTCTGGGCAAAGGGCTGCTGTCTACAGCTGGAGATGGATGGGCTCTGCTGCCACTCTGCCCAGCCGGCTCCCAATGCTCCCAGCTCAAGGGAAATGGCCACTGACGATGAATTTCAGACATTGATCTCCTCCCTTCCTCCTCCTCTTTCTCTCTCCTTTTCCTGACATTGACAGAGGGTTCTGTTGGCTGCCTGAAGATCCTGCCTTGCTGTAGGCTGCTCCCAGCACTAAGGGGTGCAGCGAGAGGTAAAGGCTGGTTTGGGTCTACAGCACAGGCATTCTGTGAATTAAGCTTATTACAATAAAAATCAATAAATAAAATCAAGGCTGTAGCTGCTGTCAGAGGCATTCCATGCTAGCTGAGTGCATCTGTTTTTTCTCACCTCCAAAGTGAATCAATATGGCTTTAAATCATTTCCCTGATGCCTGAATTTCTTACCTTGCGCTGCTGTTAGCCCAGCCACACAGCTGCCTCGTCATTCCTACCTCCTCTTTTCAGTCTCTCTTCCCTAGCTGCTTCTTGTTCCCTTCTCTTAAAAATATGTACAAAAATCTCACTGGAAAAGCAGAGTTTTGCTCATGTGTCATCTTCTTACACAGGCATTTGCCATTGCTTGCAGACACACACACACTCATCATAGCGCCTTCATGCATGCGCTGCTGTCTCTGTCTGCATCCTTTTCCCTCATAGGCACACACACTGCCTCGCCAATCGCTGCCTAAGTAACATCTGCTTATCAGGAGTTATTCTTCTGATGTCGTGGTTACTAAGGAAGCGCTCATCACTATTTGCAACTGTCAAAGACATTAATGCTTAAAAAAAATTAAAATTAAATAATCTCTTCAGTTCTGGTGCTTTTTTCTCTCATATACATCTCCACCCCACTTGAGGCAGGCCAATTTGAATGTAAACCTATCACTAGTGCTAAAAATAGAAGACCTCTACACAGATAAACCCATGCTTTTGGGACTGCCTCATTTTTCTAGATCCTGTCTAATCTTGGATTTGGGTTGTCCAGAACATGATATCTCTGATGGTATAAAAAAGCCCTCAGAAATGCTTATGCATCATCTGAGTACATTGACACATAAGTGGTAAGCCCAGAGAAAACTACAGTCCATCAGTGCAACACAGGAGTCCCCTGAATTCCCTTATCGCTTCAATGGCACACATCAATGAAGTAGCTGCTTATCCCAGGCACAGCTCTGGGCTTACAAATCCAAAGTGTTTTTTTGCCAGAACTACCACCTTTTTTTTTTTTTTTT
>VWYK01080084.1:5315-16192 GCA_013399775.1 Semnornis frantzii | reverse complement strand
GGTGGTGGAACACTGGAGCAGTTGCCCATCCCTGGAGATACTCTATGTGAGGGTGACAGGACTCTGGACAACCTGATTTAGTTGAGGATGCCTCTGCTTGGTGCAGAGGGGCTTGGACTGGATGACCTTGGGAGGTCCCTTCCAACCCAGACCATTCCATGATTCTATGCTTAAAGATGGAGAAGCTTCAGCAGATGCCAAGAGCCACATGGACCTTAGAAAACTTAGCATTAAGGCCCCTTGTATCTAAAGGGATCACAAGAAATCTCCAGATACAGAACATCCAAAAGGAAGTCATTACCTTCACTTGTATCATAACATACCACAGTTCACTGAAGTCAACTAATTGTTGAGCAGGAGGAAGATGGTAGGAAACAATCTTACTTGTATTACACTGGATAGTTTCTGTTTTGCACCAAGCAAAGAGGAGGACAAAAACCTTCTCTTAATCTTGTCAGATGAGGCTTTCTAACCTACTGCACTACAGTTTGACCACTGAGTTGCAACCAGCTGATCCCACTCTTGTGCTGTAGCCCCTCCTGCCAAGAGGGTTAAAATAACATTGCTATTTTGAGACAAAATTTTTGGTATGAAAAAAGAAATTAAGACAGCCTCCAAGAGAAAGGAGTATGAGCTACCAAAGCAGAGCGCTTTGACAAATGGGGTTTCAGCTAAGATTAATTGCAATTATTGTATTTATAAAATATATACATCATTGCATTTTTTTAAAAAGACTGCTGACTTACAGATACAAGTGGAATGAAAAATGGAAAGCAACGATCAGCAAAATGTAGCCCAGTTTTAATTCAGATGAAAGTTTCCATCTTTAAAGTGATCCAAAATTTTAACTGAAGTGCTGTTCTAGATGGTGCCTCAATGGTTGAAGAGGTTTCTTTTCTGTCCTACTTTAACATTTTGGTGATCAGTATCTTACAAAATGTAGATATGAGGCTGTGATGAAACATTTCAGGAGTACTTCTCTTCCACAATTCTATTTTCAATCCTATGTAGGTACCCTTCTCAGAAACTGCACCGAAGTCATGAACTGAGCAGCATCAAAATGGCACCACTGGTCCATGCAGTCACATCTAATAAACACTGAGAAAATACAGACCATACCAAAGAGAGCTGCCTCTCACCTCTCTGGCTGGCTACCCAGAACACATTATTTGTTTTATAAATGAAGAAAATATCTTTTGTATAATTGCAGCAGGTGTGGAAAAGAGATGCCTCTTTATTTATGCTAATAATTAAAAATAAATGTCAGGCCTACTACATCACTGTTCATTTAAGTCGCTTTAATGACACATGAAATATAAAAGACAACTTCACTGAAGGTCTCTAAAGAGAAAAGGGCGACACCACTAAATAAAGAAGGATTACCATGCTGGGGCAAGCTCAAAAGGAGGTGGCATTCATGCAAAATGCAATTTACTGTGACAGTAATTTTCTGTATTTCCCCTGTTATTACTGAAGATATATATGTTTGAATAAGAGCTTTTTTTCCTTTGAGAAGCCAGCTGTTCACTCTCTTTGGTCTGTAGATAAGTCAAATAGTCCTCTGTTAATTGCTTCACCATTTATCACATAAGAAAAATTATGATGATGTCATCGCTTTGTCATTTAGAGCTCGACTGCAGGGCCACATAACTCAAGGAAGTGATTTGGGAAACTGAACTACAGTGTTTCTTGAAAAAATTATTGCTTTCAGAGTCTTGGGGGAAGTCTATTTTAAGTGCTGAAGGAAAACAAAATGTGAAGAAAGGCATAAGCAGCTCCTCAGAAGTGTGTGCTTTCATGTAGGTGCTGTAGAGACTTCTTCCAAATGCCCATTTTTGGTCTCTCTGCATTAGTGTTCTTCAACACACTGTCCATCTTTAAATGAGAACCAGTTCTCTTTTTCCTACCTCTTTATTTGGAGTGGTCAAGTGTGATCACAAATGCCCTCACAAGGTTTCAGTTTTAAAAAAACTCTGAGGAAATATTTGACTCTCAGCACTCACTACATGAGGGTTTTTTCTTTCCAAAATCTGATCTGTCCCTTTGTGGTAGGTATCATCTAGCTTATTGTCACATTAACAGCATTTGAAAGTTCTGTTCTGCCCCAAAAAAAGCCTCCCAGAGAGCAGGCAGAGGGGGCAATGTGCCAAGACAGCCCCTGGGCACATAGGAGAGAGCAGATCCTCCACAGAAGGGTCAGGGTTTGCTCCAGGGCAAGGTACGTCCAGGTGAGATTGAGATCAAGTGACATTGTACTGCCATCCCCAGCTACTGGGTCTGCCCACTGCACAGAGGAACGGTGACCTGACTCCAAAGCAGAAGACAAGGTGCTTCTTCCTTGTCCACTCCAGCAGAAGGATGTCTTACTCAGGCAGGCAACCTGCAGCAGGACTCCTACAGACAGGTGAGTGGTAGCGAGGTCCCACCCTGAGGTTCTCAAACTCAGGAGAACCACATTCCTTCCACAGAATTCTTCTGGCCCCAAAGTTCTTGGAGGCCCTTGGAAATAATTAATTAGACAAAGACTGATTTGAAAAATAGTAACTAATGATATGGAAAGGGCAATTAGGAGATGGTGGGATGACAGAATCAGAGTGCAGAACAATTGCAGCAGATTCGCTGCTCCAGAAGATGCTTTCAGTTAGATGATTCACTATATCTAAAATTGAAAAGTTACTTAAGGTAACTGACAACACTGCTATGAGCATGATCCTGTAAAAGTCACACACAGATCTTCAAGACCAGAATATTTTGCTTTCCTTACCAGTTGTAATACTCAATACTTAACTAACCATCACTATGTGCAGGTTGTCTTTTGCCTTCCAGATATCTTCCAACTATTTATGAAAAGCTCTGAGATACAAGAGGCTCATAAAATCCACCTAACAAACTGTTAGAATGCGAGTGTGTGGAGTTCTTATCCTGGTCTCCAATGATTAGACCTTGTGGCTTCTTTTACAAGTAGTTATGAGGACAAGACCATGGTTTGCTCAGAGATTAACTGCAGCCTCTCAAAAACTGTCCTTTCCCACTATACATCTGCAGCAGACCCCTCTCAAGGCACTGGATCGAGTTAGTTGCCATCCTTGCCAGGGCTGTGGCATTGACTAAAATGTTAAACTGCCTGAAACTCTGCAGATTGTGGTTCAGTCCCTTCTCAGTCAGCTCTTTGCACAAAGCCTGCGCTCAGCTCCTAGGTATGGCTATGTTGAATGCCTTCCATGTGCAGGGCTAAGTGGCACTGCAGAGGAAAGAACTGCATTGTTCTGAGTTTTTGTTTGCCAGTATTGAAATTCTTCAACTGATTTCACATACTGTCTTAAAAGTGAAAGAGTTGACACCATTAACTGCACTATCATTGGATTCTGTATATCCTCAAGAGATCAAATGTGATTTCTCCTGAAACTCCTAACCAAAACAAGAGACCATGTAAACATATGCAATTAAAATGGATTAATTCAGTCACATAGTCTAAATGCAAACGATGGCTGCATAGACCTTTCTTATCCTATCAAAAAAAAAAAATTATATGGTGAAGGCAGATAATTAACAAATCAATTTCCAGAGATAGTTTCTAAGTGATCAAGGATGATTATAAATATGAGATTTAGTTCCTGTACTTTGACCCTCAGGGACTTCAAATCTCTCCAGAAAAGCCCCTTCAATGACAAACATCGATCTAATCTAGTGACATTGCAACCCCCTCCCACGAAAAAGGGCACTGTTTGGCTTTGTAGGAAGATAGACCTCAATGTCCACTTGGGTTCTAACCTGAACCCTTTGGGCATATTCGGTGGAAGTCAACGTAGGTCCAAAAGAAAGCACTTATATTTTCATCTCCAAGCTGCACCACAGTAGTTCTAGGAGAAGACAGTGTAAATGGGTATGCTTCTGCCTTATGCCGCCCTTAAAAGCAAAGCAGAAGCATCCCTCTTCTTTCCCTTGGCCTGCACAGGCTGAGGTCAGATGTGTCACCAGCTTCTTGCCTGGCCCACCCCCAGTAACACCAACCCACTCTCACAGCTCCCTGCTCCACAGCCTTCTGGTAGCAGCACTCTCTGGCCTTTACTAACATTAAGGCTCTGCATTCCTGGGCAGCCTGTTTTCAGTCTCTAAAGCCTGTCGGTGCAGTCTTCTGGAATAAGTTTGTCTCTCTATGATTTTTTTTTCCCCCTTATTGTTGTCATTTGTAAACCACAGAGATGCAGAACAGCCCTTTTGGGGAGTACGCTTTTAGCAACCGCATTGGCTTATGGTGTGCATATGTAAAAATCAGAAGCAGGAACATGTCTATCTTTATTTTAATGTTGTTATTACTCTCTGCATCACTTTTATAAATTGCTTCCCTCTATTGGCAACCATTTATGTTCCAAAAAAACACAACTCTCCAACCATAGCAATGTTGACTTTTCCTGCTTTGCCAGTGTGCTCTCATACTTACGTTCTTACAAAGTAAAATTAGTATAAGTGGCATGTTTCTGCAAGGCACAGCAATGAAGCTGTCATATCAGAAGAGCTAGTTTGTCTCACTAAAAAAAAATTACATAGAATACAAGCCACAGAAGGCTTTTGCTGAGAAACCATCTGCTTTAACTATCAGACCATTTCCTGCACACTAGCTTAGGCTCTTGCAAGGATAAGAACTAAAAAGAATTTCTCCCCTTATCATATAATTAACCAGGTTGGAAAAGACCTCTAAAACCATCGAGTCCAACCTACCACCTAGCCCTTCTACTTAACTAAACAATGGCACTAAGTGCCTCATCCAACCTCCTTTTAAACACTTCCAGTGATGGTGACTCCACTGCCTCCCCAGGCACTTGGGGCTGTCCCCTTTTGTTCTGTCACTGGGTGCCTGGAAGAAGAGACCAACCCCCACCTGGCTACAACCTCCTTTCAGGTAGCTGTAGAGAGCAATGAGGTCTCCCCTGAGCCTCCTCTTCTCCAGGCTGAACAACCCCAGCTCCCTCAGCTGCTCCTTGCAGGGCTGTGCTCCAGCCCCTTCAGCTGCCTCATCACCCTTCTCTGGACATGTGCAAGCACCTCAACATCTTTCTTAAATTGAGGGGCCCAGAACTGGACACAGTACTCACAGTGTGGCTTTATCAAGCAGTCTCCTTGCTTAAGAGCCTAAGCTCCAAACAACTTAGATACAACTCCCTTGTAACACTCCCATTTTACAAAACTATCTTAAAGACTGAAAAGTGCCAGGGAACTAATGAGATTAAATCCTCCTCTTGGCACCAAGAGCAGGAGTGAGTGCCTGCAGGGAAGCAGGCTATGAGCATCATCACCTGAGGTTACAGCCACAGCTGCACCCAGGAGTTCATAATTTCTCAACTTCTCTGGTCTGATAGTAGCCCACCCTAAGGGGATGACATATACGCAAGTACTATTCACCATGACAAAGTGCAAAAGCAAGGCAAACAAGCAAGCAATGCTGGCAGTTGCTGTTTAGTAGTCACAGCCACATCAACAACTACTCATCTACAACTTCCACTCTCTCCCTGCTGCTGAGTATCTCGCTACCTTCTCCAAGCTCTGCTGCAATAACTGTTCTTCCATAAGGATTCCTCGGGGACTTGCACTGCCCTTCACTAATCTACTTCAGTAGCCAGCATGTTGTTTCTCAATGGCTACAAACTGGGGTTTGGCTGATTTGTTGGGGTTTTTGTGTGGGTTTTTTTGGGTTTGGTGTTTTTTAATTCTAAACCAAGTTTATGTATTTCTATCTAATTGGTGTCTGTCCAGTTGCCTATGCAAAATGAATTGGTGATCACTTTCCAGTCTTGCAGCAATAAATCCATTATCCTAGTTGGTATCCACACTTGTCTCATCAAGCTGAGCATTTTCTCTGAAGTCCAGCAAGCACCAGACATCAAGGGCTGCTCTGTGAGGTGGTTGTGGCAGTGAGGAAGAGCTCAAGCAAACCACGCTTGTTTTCTGAAGCCTCTCCATCTATCCTACAGAACTCAGCTTGCCTGGAGGTATCAATAGCTGGGTGGGGGAAGGGATGTCTGATCATCTATTGACTAGATATTGTTTGCAGAAGTCCCTAGTGCAAAGACACCACCACCAGGTACCTCACACACTTATTAGAATATTGCCCATAGGAGCTGCTCTTCATTTGCCTGTGTTAAGGCAGTCAGGCCAGACCTGTGCTAAAGGATGTGATGGGAGAATCATCTTAAGGACATACTGGTATTTCCCTGCTGGTGAAGGGATCTTGAAACAAAGAGAGCTAAGGAGCACCTACCAGTCCCACCCTGCTATGCTGTCACTTTCACTGGTGGTGATATCAAGTCTTCCACTCCTAGATCCTCCCTTCCCACACAATGAGCACAGAAAGGGTTTTCATGCTGTGCTACTAAATGCAAAAGCTCAGCAGTAACTCAAACTATCAGGACTTATTCTGAATCACCTTTGCCAAGAATAACTACAAGTCCAGATCTCTCACAGTTAAACAACATTAAATGCATGCAGTGAAAAAAAATTAGAGCTGTTGAGCCATTAGATGACTCATAATTATGTACATAAATGTTCAGATCTAATGATGAAAGGTGTGAGTGGTAGTAATTAACAGTAGATGTTGCCAGTAAAGATGAAGCTTAGTTATCAGAACACTAGTTGACCTCTTGAAACTCCAGATCATTGCAAATGAGATCCTTACACAGTTAAGTGTTAACATACAGCATCCTATTTCTGATCAACATGGCATGCAAAAGGGATATTACAGTGATTCCTTACAGGTTTGAGAAGCCTGGAGTGGGAAAGAAGGAATTTAAACAACTAGCTTCTGACAAGCTGGTTTATACCATAATTTCTATCATAAATTATTTTTACCCGAGTATTGTACTCTAGTTGTGAGAGGGTAAGGGGATTCCATTTTTTTTGACTGAATATATGACCTTCCTAACACATAATTTACATACCAGACAGTGTCATTCCTGATCTAGGTTCCAAAACACTTAACTGTTCCCCCAAGTGACAATTTTTGGCTGCTGACCATACAGCCCACAGCAGCAGAGCACGTCCTGGATAGTCTCTTGGGAAGAAAAGGTATCTCCTGCTATAGACCACTGCTAATGCTAGAAGTAGCCACCATGCTATTCTCTTGCTTAATGTTCATTTCTGTTTCCAGCAGGAAGCAGTAAACTCATTTTATGCAATGTGCAGTTCAGCCAAGCTGCTGGTGGGTGGACAGCCATATCCTTTCTTCCTCATCTTTAGTGCCATGATCTGCTCTAGAGGCCATCAGGCATGTAAGGCAGGGTCACCTGCTGACAGCCACAATGGCACTCATCAATCCTTCATAGCCTCTGTGGCAGTGACAGGAGCAGCTATGGACTTTGCTTATCACACAGCTCATGTGGTATCAGCACACAGTGAAGGAACACGATTTGGAAAGACAGCAAGGGCAGAGGCTAGGAGGATCCAGTAAGAGCCACAGGTGCCTCTACCTATCAGTGCACTGACACCTGGAACCACCCCAACCCCACACTCCATACACAGTAGCAAAGGAGCAGATTGCAGACCACAAAACACTGTGGTTCTGGCGTGTTCACGTGGGGGCAGGCAAAGCAAATGCAAGCTCTGCTTCCCCATCTGTCCTCATGTCTCACCTTTACTTCCAGATCAAACCCATGCAGACCTACCTGCTGCCTGTTTTTCCACAGCACTCTTGCCAAGTTTTCTTCAGTTAAAGTCTATGGTGATATGCAAAGTACTTACAAAGATGCAAGCTATGAAAAGCAATTAATTTGCATTGGCCATTCAAACCTGACAGCATTGCTTGAATAACCTGGCTGCTCAAGCTTCCCCCTCATCCCATTTTGCTGCAGCATTAGATCATCCTGAGGTGGGGAGAAACGTGATTCATTTCACAAAAACACAACAAATACAAGTGATGTTTCTTTTATATACCAGAACATTTTTAAGTGAAAGCAGAGAAAATTGCATTAAACAGACTCAGCAATGTTTACTAAATTATTAATCTAACAAAAGCCAAGCAAAGAACACCCATTCTAGAAATGCTATGATTTTTATTAATTAGCTGAGAAGAAAAAAGTCTTGCTCTAAGATTCACTATTGCTCAGGAATGAGGATTTCCAAATAAGAAAGATAAATTGCTTTATAATTAGCGTAACTTGCAATTCATCACGTATGTGAACTAACAGGTATATTAACATCACTATTTTTGCAAACATCCCTTGTAAAAGCCCAACCATTGTACATTATACAGAGGAATCACACCTCGTTTTATGCCACACCAAATAGTTCCCATGGCTGAAGTAGCTCCTGAGGTTCAGAAAATTTGAGGGTTTACTTGGAAGCATAATAAATGCTCCTCACATGGAGAGATCACAGCTGAGGAGAGAAACAGCCAAGTCTTTTGCCCAGCCCAGGATCTTGAGCCAGACTGGAGGCTGGCACTCACTGCTCTTCACTGTAGCCTGCTGAATGACTGCCATCAGCCAGTAAGCTGTTGTCTCATTCAGACAGCCAAAGAGGTAGCTACTTCTTTTGGCACTGTATTTGTGAGGCAGGATGATCAGATAATCTGATTTTCCTGTAAGATTCTGCTTCTTGCTGAAGTTGTCTACCAGGTGTTTTTTATAATTTTTGCCTTTTCACCTTCCCTTTTGTCATTCGTCAAACCTCTTTAGCTAAAAAGCTTCAGCAGGACTTTTTGATAGAGACTCAGCTGCTGATGACACCAGAGACATCTGGTATGGTTCATACACAGCTGCAGACAGACATGACAGCAGGCCTAGATAACTTGAGACAAGCAGGCAGCAGCATACCCTCTGCAGCTGTTTCCCACCTGTGTGTACCAGCTTGGCAATGCCTATGTTACTACACCACTATTACACCCAACTACTAGACAGAAGCAAGATACAACTCAGCTGATGAGCTGTATTACCTCTGCAGCAGATGCAAGTTAGGCTCATTCTTTCAATATCAACATTGCTGCAGCAATGTGTACCAGTCAGAAACCAGCATTGCCTTCACTACCACAAAAGCCCTTGCAGTTACGACTTGCTGCTTGTATGACATTAAATAACACGTTTTTCCCTTTACAGTGCATGCAAGTATTTGTTCATCCAAAGCACAATGGAAGCCAAATACCAGCTAAAGAGCAGACTCCTAAGTAGTTAAGAAAAGTGAAGAAAAGGCAAGTCTGACATTAGGTTTTAAAATTAATAGCAGTTTGGAAGTGACAGCAAGATACAGGGGTCCTCCAAACTTCCTTCTATAATTCTCATGTCCATAAGGCTATAAGCTTAGACACTTCCAAGTTCAAGCCTAGAAACTTTCAGTTTGATGTTTTTTTTTCCTTTTAACCTTCATGGCCACAGCTGCATAAAAGATATAATACAAGTCTTTATTTTGAAAGCTTTTTCTCATTAATAGCTGCTCTCAGTTCTATAAATCAGTGAGCTGTACATGTGATTGTGTCCTGCCATAGGACTCCAAGTACAGAAGTAGACAAATGGAACTGTTACAAACCAATTGTAGTTGACATTTTTAACCCACACATTGAGAACTTTTTAATTACATATTTACTATGATTTCTGATGAAACCAAAATTGCTTTCAGTGACACATAATAAATCACACCACAAAGTTATTCACATTGTTCCTATACATAGTGAAATCATTTCTTTGCCACATTCGTGACCGAAGTCCATCTTCCATTAAGAAAATTGTAAATTAAAAGAAAGGACTTCTCGATTCTGGTAATTCCAGATCTTTCTATGACTTGTTCTGCTCTGTCTCACTCTCTAAGGGAGGATTTCTACATCTTCTTTAAGTAAATCAGATGTAATGGCCGCTACATGCACAGCTCTAACAGCTGCTTTGTACCAGAGCCTCTGTACAACCAGGAGGACTGCAGTTTGTGGCCATCTTTCATCCTCAAGTATTACAGTACAGATTCAAAAATGATCCCACTAAAGAGCACAGCTTCTCCAAACTCAAGTGCTTTAAAATACTTTCATCAGTAGGTTTTTTTTCTTCTTCTGTCCATCTTTGTTTCTGTAAGAGGTGACTTCTAGAATTTTCTCTCTCTCAAGCAATACAGCTCTTATTTCACTCTCCTTTTCAATAAACACTTCTATGAAGATGTAGTTAACTTCAGGAAACATCTAGACACTAAGAAAAACTACTTCACTTCTGAGCGTTTTATGTAAAATCCAGAATTAATGACTGCAATACTAAAAATCCCTTTTATGCTGATCTAAAAGAAGTCTCATTTGATCATTTTATCACCTGGAATACCCAAAAACTTGTATTAAATATAGTTACAATCACTTTTGCTCTCACAGGTCTCTATCCTTGTATTTCATTGCAGTGAAAAATATGGTCATTGCCAGCTGAAGAACAGGAACAAGTAATTCACGGGGAAAAAAAGTAAACTTTTCTGTAGTGATCTTCATTCCACAGCTCTTTCTTTCTGGTGAGGGTGTGGTAGCTGTATCTCAGTCCTGTGGAATACACCACCACTCAACTCTTGGGCAGTTCAAGATACCATTTACGGTCCTTAACTGGGAAGAAGGCTTATGGACTGATTTACAGCAGATTACAAGATGAGCAATACAGACTAACAAAGTAGTAAAGTATTGCTCAGCATTAATTTACGCTTTAAAATCCCAAAACATTTGGGATTTACTACCCTTGTGGCAGCCTAGTTAGCACAGCGCTTTTGGACACAGGAAGGCTGGGAAACAGTTGCTGCAATTCTTTCCTGAGTAAGACAGGAAGAGACATCCTCAGTACAGAGAAAGCTGCTGGTCTTACAGGGAATATTGGACACAAATTTACTAGCAGTACAGCATAAAATGGGAGCAGCCACAAGACTGAGCTCTATAGCATCAC
>VWYK01080008.1:0-11919 GCA_013399775.1 Semnornis frantzii | reverse complement strand
TTGTTTTTTTTCTTTTCTTTTCTGAACTCTACACACTCTTGTATCTTTTTAGCTATTTTTTAATCAATGAAAGTTGTTAAATTCATTAATCCATTAAACTTCATTCCGTGTAAATCTGTTGAATATTCTTGAGCTTCAGATTCCTAACTTACTTGCACTCCCAACAGAAATGGTGTGGCACATACTCTACTGGAGAGAGAGACTATATGAGTAGATTTAGAGTGTATATCATACATATGTTTAGTATCATTATCTTCCTTAAGCGCTGTCTCCCTTGCATAAATTCAGCAGCTTCACCGGGCTGCGTTGGGCTCTTAATCAGCTCTTCTCCTGAAGAGAAACATTGCCACCTACAGACTCGGTGCCCAGTTTTCAGAAAGAGCAAGCTTGCATTTCCTTCTGAAAAGTCACAGAAAGATGATGGCTTTGAAAATAAGCTGGGGTTTATATTTTTCATAAATTACACATAAAATAGGCCATGGGATAATTGAGGACATTTACTGATGGCTTCTTTTCAAATAAAAAAAATGGTGGGTTTTGACAGTAGAAGTGCTTAGGTCATAAAGTCTAATGATGCAGGAAAGCAATCAATATTTAACACTGGTTAATTTTGATTTGAAATTACTGTAATTACTTCATGGGTTAACTGCAGAGATGTGTCATTTTCTTGACTTTAAAAATGGTTTTATTGAAAGAGCTACCAAAAGGAAGGTAGCAGCATTTTACACTCCTTTATCCTGCACCCGAGGGATAACTTTTCCCATTCAACAGTAATTCTGGTAGCATTAACAAGCTCTATGGCAGACTATCATAGAACTTGTTCTGTTGCAACAATAACCTTTAGTTGCTCTTGGAAATGTGTTGTCAGTTGACAAGTATTCAGTTGTTATGTATTAGCAGAATGGGAGAAGGATACAGTTGCTCTCCTAATTAAATATAGCTGGAAACTATATTACGTGCTGTTGAGTTCATGCGGCAGTACCAAAGGTATCAGAGTGTCTGAGGTATTTGTGCACTCCAGGGGCACGGAGGTAACTCCCAGTCAAGTTAGCTGAAAATGAGGACTCAGGCATTTCCATTCCCTTTGCAACTTGTGTGTTTTAATCAAGATAATGCAACAACTTCTTAAGATACATCCAGGCAGCACAGCAGGTCGCCTTCCTAGTGAATTATTCAGTTGTCTTCTTCTGCACCTTCAGTCTAATGCACCTTTCAGAGGTCTTACCTGGGATTACATCCAGGAGGATTGTGCCTCTCTAATTCCTGATCCAGCAAAGAGTCCAAACTTCTGACTAGCATGCTATCGTCAGGGAACAAAGTTCTGATCTCTTTAGCTTCTGTGTCAAGAATTGGAATACAATAAGATTTTTTAGTTGTTTTTCATTACTAAAGAGACAACTTTGAGAGAATTAGCACATACTAAACATTACATTTGGCAATGAACATTTAGATGACAATTTCACATTGAGACATCTACTTGGTGGAATGAATAATGCAGAAGAACTATAGGTGATACAGGTGAGACTGCTCAAGTGTGTCAAATTAAGTGTTCACTGTGTATATGCCAAAAATGAGCAAAAACATTATTTCAGAAGAAAAGTTTACCAAACAAACTTTGCAAAAGTTGAAGATAATTTACTGAGTTGGATGAGAAGTTCATTAAATAATTGATTTATTATATAAAATATTCCATAACATTTAATTTTCCCCTTTGGAAGAGATTTAAAACCAATAGTTAAGACAGAATCTTCTACAGCCATCTTCCTTCAGCCTTTTCACCCTGCATTGCCTCAATCTTGTTGATCTGCACTGGAAACCCACAGGTGGATCAGCTAAAGGTGATGAGCTGCAGGACACACTATTTGTGTCATCAGAGTAACAAATGCAGGAGTCACTTAAAACAATTGCACACAGTGCCCTCTCTCTCTAAATATAGTTGAGTCAGAGAAGAGAAAACTTCTTGGCAACTGTTAGATTTGTTCCTCACCTGGGTAGTGAAACAAGAATGGAAAATACATCTGCTCCTGACAAAGCTGCGCTCTAGCAGCTGATTGTGTAACCCTGCAAAGCTGGTGACAGAAAAAGACTTTCACTAGGATTTCCTCTTGCTGCTCTGATGAGTTCTACGTCTTCTCTCTAGAGAGCAATTCCTGACCTCATCTCATACCTATCCATTATAAATATGTACATGCCCAGAGGAGCTGAATTGCTCCAAGCCACAATTAGCTTTCTGCTACATTCTGATAGTAGACGACAGGAAGGTCATTGCCTTCCTGTCCATTGCCCCAGCTAAAATGAAATGGAAAAGTGGGAAAAAAACACAGGCAACATGCTTGTGTTGCCTAGAGTTAAAAACTTGGTTTATGTGGCAACAGCTTGAGTTTCTGTATTGATTATGCTCACTACTAAATCTGTGTTTCAAATGTTTCTAGTAATGCCTGATCTCCATAGTGGGAAGTGCATGACCTACGAGGCAGCCAGTCAAGAGGGAATGATGAAGGCCTTAATTACTTCCTCCAGCTAGTATCAATTAGAAGCAGATGCTGTGAAAACCGAATGCCCAGAGGGCAGCAAGGGCAGAAGTTACTTGGAAGGATTTGGGTTCACTGTAGCAGAAACGCAGGAGGGAAGACTGCTGATGGTGAGGTAAGCATTAAAATGTCTGGCTGCCAGAGAATAACTTTGCTCATTTCAGATGGGGATGCTATAAATGCCTGAGAATATTATGAAGATGCTTTGGGGTAGTAATTGCTTGATGATTGGTAGCATTTGAACCGAAGTATCTTCAGTGACTTCAATATTTTTCCTTGTTACCAAGTTCTGTCACCCTATTTTTGAAATTTTCCTACATTTATTTTAGTATAGGAATGAGTCCATGGAAAGGTGAGATGAAATAACCAGTAAAGAGCAAACCTGTGTTTCTGTTCCTATGAGTCTTTCAAGTAACCACTCATATGATTGGAAGAGTTAAAAGGGGCTGGTTGAAGAAGAAACAGCACAGGATCTGGGCACTGATCTCTGCTCTTCTGTAGTGGAACTGCAGCCCTGTGTGTCTGGTGAATTGTCTTTGTCTTCAGTTGGTGCTAAGGTGAGGCTGTCTGCAGCCCCACTAATGCTGTGGCAATGATTTCAAGGTCTGTGAGATGTTTGCAGCCTAATCTCTGCAGTACATTGCAGGTGCTATATTTGGGTTAAAATATGAAATCTCTTGAAGGCACCTGAGCGTTGAGGCAGGGGAGCTGTGTTTAATGTGAGCCTTCAGCTGGCAATGCTATTGAATTTATTTTCGTCTTCTCAAATTCACGGTGAGATCCGAGGTGCTATCATCTATCAGAAAGGGGTATTAATAAACATTAGCTAGTTTGATGATTATGAACAGTGTCACCAAGCAATTAAAATTTAATTGAGCATTAAATTATGTCCACTTACTGTAAAATATCACCATCTGAGTTTAAAACACAACCTTAGAACAATGATTTTTTTGCANCACTTTAGGACACAGTTTTCACCTTGAATCTGGTTTTAGGATTTATCCCATTTTGAACACTCCAGCTTCTGATGTGAAAGTGAAGCGGTCAGGCCCCAGCACTGTAATTCAAAACTCTTGTGCTCAACTCCTTGCTTCAGCTGTCCTCAAAAAATGTCTGGCTTCTAAACTAGAGTGAAAGCTTATGGGGTTTGTGTAAAGTGCACTGCATCCGAGCAGGTCCCGGCCTCTCTGGCCAATTAGTTACCAGCCCATCTCAATTGGCTTCACCTGGCATGAAGCAGAGAAGCAGTCAGCTGCCCTGTGTTACCAGGATGATCTTTCTCCCCTCCACCTTCCATTTTTATAAAGGACTGGCGAAACACTCAGTGGGTAGCCATTTACTTGAGGACAAGGCAGGCACAGGGAGAGTGGAGGGGGAAAGGCTCTTTGATCTTGGGAAGCGAAGGAACGTGACTGCGAGCGCTAAGGTAAGTGTAAGCATAAAACCCCTGCTGTGCGGGATATCTGCTCGCCAGGCCTCCGAAGAGCATTTCTTTTGTAAAGCACCTCTTGGAATATGCAATAGGATTGGCTTCCCAGGAAGCCAGTAACTGGTCTTTTCTCCTCTGATTACCCCATTTCCAATACATTGCCTTCCTGCACAATAAATGTTTACAGAGTTGACTAGTGGGATACCAAAACTTAAATTGTCATAGTATTGATTAAACCATCCTCATTTTCTCCACTGTTGGAGGAAATAGCAGGCTCTTACTGCTCCTGACTTTATTCTGCATGTAGATAATACTCCTAAGCAAGGTTTGGCTTGCACATTAATTGACTTTTCTGCTGTAATAGATGTTACAGGGTGTACACAGAGCTTTACAAACAACACTCCTCTCCTCCGGTGTATTTCAGAGGGGAGACTGCTGTACTCTTGCAGACAGCTATTGACTGCATTTGGTCTCACAGTCAGTGAGTTCTTGTGTTGCTTGTTGAAGGAACACCATAATAGGTTCTGGCATGTTCCTCCCAGTTCTTTTTTTAGATGTAAGATGGGAATATTTCAGATTTTCAGTTGAAACCCATGTTATTACTGCTTTGATTCCCCTGCAGTAGAAACACTTCAAGTAAATTGGATGCGTTCCATTGATTGCAGCAATATTTTTATCTGATGGTGCTGGGTGGAGCATCTTGCACTAGTATGGGTTGTTTGAGATATTGGAGGGGATTATTGTGCAGCTGCCAAGCTGTTCTCTTCAGTTTTTAATTACTTTTCTGAACAGAAATAACATGTCTTTTCTTTTTCCCAGAGTATGTTTAATATTTGTTTTATGATAGCTGAATAAACTGGGTATTCTCTCAGCTTAGAAAGGTTATTAACATTGTTTGATATGTATTACTATCCTAATTGCATTCTTTCATCTCTTAAATATTTAGTTTTCTGAAACTCATTGGAGAGAGGTCCTCATTCCATTGACTCAGGTGTCATTATTTTTACTGTGGGAACACTGTAGGCCAGGGCAAAGTCCTCAGAGCAAGGGAATGATAATGTATTTGGGTTGCCAGAGCCCCAGGAAATGTGCTGCTGAGGGTAAGATCATGATGTGTGGATGTGATGGGATGTTTAATAGGACCTGAGCTCCCAAAGAGATTCTTAAATAAAAGCAAGCTAATAACAGCTTTCACTTCAGAGTATTGATTAGCATAATTTGTTTTAAGGACCAGCTGGAAGTCAAAATATGAGTATAAAAGGTTTTGAACCATAACTTTTTCCAGTCCTTGAAAAGATTCTTGCCATCAAATTGAGTTCAGTGGCTTTCTGGCTTGTGCTGCACAGCCCCCTCTGAGCCCAAAGAAGAGGTTTTTTCTATTCTTACCTTTCCAAGCTCCCTCCTTCCAGTAGTCTTTTGCCTCCAGCTGTAGGCAACTCCACCTTCTACTCTGATTTTCCTCTCCTAGAACAGACACACACGTTGAACAGAAGACATCAGACATGTTGCCCACCACACTGAGGCTGATTAACACAGATGATGAGGAAGCACAGCATCTGTCCTTTGCCCTCTTCTGTCTCTCACTCATAAATTCAGCATAAAACTTGTGCGCTCCCTTAACTTTTCCATAGCATCATAAATTTCTCTATTTTAGGTGTATGTGCATTTGCCAAGATTGGTGACAGGCCCCAAAAGGTTTCTGCCCTCTAAGCCTGACCTCTGCAACTCTCTGCATTAAATTTCCTTTGCAATAGTTCCTGTGTGCACAAAAACACACATTGTCTATCCAAAACCTGTAGATACTTTACTTTTCTCTTTGCTGAGACACTTTGCTTTTCTCTTTATTGAGGCAATGGCGGTGGTGGCTCAGGTGTGGCTCAGATTTCATCTTAATTGTGGAATTGCCGTTCTGTCAGTCTGGTATTGGCAGGCAGTTAAGAGTCTTCTCGTGGAGAGGATTTAAGACAGTTTCTAACCAATGTTACCAGTTTGGAGAAGAAATCCATGAAAATTAATTGAAGGTCAGAAAGACCATTTAAATCAGTACCAGCATTTTACCAGAAGCAGATGTAGCTTCTTTTCAGGTGGGTTTTTTGCAGAATGAGTGGAAGTTTGCATGGCAGGGATGCATTGGGGCTGTAAAGCTTCCTTACCTTAGGACATAAATGTGTCCTCTAATGTTGCCATATAATGCTGTGGTGGAAGGATAAGGTCATCAGCATACTGCTGCCTCCAAGTGCTAAGATACTGAAGATGCTCCTGTACTGGATATACAAAGTAGTTTATTTCATTGCAATTCTACCATTTTACTACAGTTGGTTAAAGCAGAGGGAAATATTGGAGGTCTAGTTCATTATTCCTATAAGTAACAGGACTTGGGTGGGGTGATTATGTTGTATTTTTTAGCAACATAAAGATAAGCTTTTGATCAGTTATCAGACTAACACTTGAGTGGTTCTCTTTAAGGAATGAGTGAGGTCACCAGAGCAGTGAGAGGCTTCTCTGAGTAGTAGTTGGGCAGTAATGTGGTGTTCAAAAAATGTATGCTTTATTTTTGTCTACACACAGTTGCAGCTCATGTTTGCTTCTCTGCAAAACCTGTGCAGCCTTCAGTCATCTAACCAAGCTTCTGATAAAAGAAATAATAATCAAAATGAATGGTTACTTGGAGTGGTGAATTCCAAGTTTTTCAAATGAACTATGTGTTGTAATGACTTTTATATCATGTATTGATGTAAAATTAATCAAGTTTATGTCTCCTGTCAGTACTGAGCTATAATAAATGACAGGCTGTTGCAGTGCCAAACCATCCAAGAAATTATTTGCTATAGGCTTTGTCAGAAATCTGCTGACATTCAATGTGTTCTTGACTGTGGCTCAGATATGAAATTCCAGCTTTGTGTCATATATGCATGAGTTCTTCTTTCAGGCTGGTTTGGCTTTCTGCAGCTGTTAAAAGGTCAGAGGTAATCAGATAAGCCAGTAGGATGCTATCTGTCATTATAATTGACTTGAGTCATCATACATAGGAAATCATGCTGAATATCAATAGTGACATTTAAAGTGATGCTGTAGTGGCCATATTATTACAAAAGTATCCCAGATTTAGCTACAGCAGATCTCAAAGGTTTGTTGTTTGGGGTTTTTTTTTCTCCTGTACAGAGGCAAGTACTGCAAGGTATTAAATTTTTATATATCCTTATCTGGTGAAAATCATCACAACTCTCCAGAAATTGCACTCCCAGATTGGGTTCATCCACTTTTGAAACACTGCTGTGCACAATTTATTTTCTTTTTGAGATGCATAGTGGAAGTATTAGTGAAATGTAATTTACACATCTGAATATTTCTGCCAATCAAAAAAGTAATATAGTCAAAACTTGGTTTCCATTATGTTAAAGGCTTCTGATAGTCCCAATTGAGTTGACACCAGGTATTCTTGTGCTCTGTTAGCTGGTGAACACCTCATTGCTTGGAACTTACTTTGAAGCGAGAACTCAGGGTGCTGACAGTGATCCTATAGTTCCCCAAAGCAGACTGAGTGGGTACCAAAAGGCAGATACAATAGCTGTATTCTAGCTGGAGAGGTGTTATTTACTGTTCCTTGATGTTCTTAGGGAATCTTCAGGACAAACAAGTTGGAGGGGGGGCAAATAATGAAATATTGCCTGAGGTCATGTGGATGAGTCTAGATGAGGTCATAGAAAAACTTTTGGGTGGTTGTTTTAGACTTGTTTTGTTTCTGTCTGTTTGGGTGGGTTTTGTTTTAAAACTATGACACCATCATTACCTAACACAGCTAGAAAAAACTATTCTGCAACTCTTAGCTCTTCCTACATGGAAATAACACAAACCATGTTTCTTCTTTCTTCCCAAATTTCACTTTTATAGTGGTAAATGAAATCAAACCTTTGGAATGGACGAAGCAGTGGCAACTTGCAACCATGCAAATTTAACTATAATACTGCATTTCCAGAAAGGAAAACTTCTTTTTTTTTTTTTTACATAAGATCAAAAATACTTTGATTAAAAGACCACATTGTCCCCTAGTAAACTCTAATATTTACTGTGCAAGAAGCTGGTCACATTCTCGGTTCATGTAGAAGACCTCTGTGAGGCTGCAATGACCTATTAATGGTGTTAACATTAAGCAAGCTCTTTTCTGCTATTGGTTTGTGCTTTTAATGTTTTATTTTGTGTTCATGTAATAGCCAGTGTTTTAGTGGTGAATCAACTATTTAACTAGACCAATTAGGAGTTGAAAGTACAGCTTGAACTAGTAAATTCTCATAGCTGGGAATAAGATGTTTCTGTCTTCTGTGAGGGTAGAACATGGATGGGGAGGCATAGCTCCTGTTTGCTATTAGGTTGCATGCCAAAATGTGAAACCAGCTGCTCTAGTCAAACATTTCAATATGAAGTTTATTTCACAGGCCTGTTTAAAGAATATGCCCAATGGGGATTTGAAGTAGTCCTCATAATCTTGACACTTAGTGAAATACACTTCTAAAATATGCTGCTTAAACAGAAGGACAAAAAATTGCTGGCACAAGTATTGCTGATGCCACAAAATCATCACACTGTGTGCAATCTGATCTTTGTAAAGTAGCAGTTATGAGAATTGAATGGCTGGGCTGTGACTCCTCCAGTGCTAAAATGCTTTCCAGGTGATCGTGGCTGATGTGCTGTGCCAGCACTCAGGCATCTTAGAACTGCCTTCTGTCCTCATGAAAAGCACAACCTTTGCCTCCCTTTTGCCTGTTTGATATGGGCATGGTTCTACACTAAACAAAAGTCATCATACATGTTTTGTTAGTCCTGATGTTAAAAATGTGGTCAAAACATCTGCTGCATGTTCACATGGATGTGAACATGTATGACAGATGTAGCTAAAGTGTAGTGTTCAGTTTAATGGCAGGAGAGAGTGAAGAGATGTTTGAGAACCACCAGCTATTTTGAGTATTTCTTTCACTGTTGTGATAAATAAACACAGCTCTTCCTTCCATGCAAAAATGTTGAATGCCTGTGAGGGCAGCAGGCACAGGTCTTTTCAGAATGCATCAGCTGTCATGTCCTTGCAAGTAAATGAAATATTGGATTGTAATGGTTTGCCACAGTAATCTGTTCTTAAACCTGTGTCATATGCAGGCAATGCAAGTGGTTTTAGCACTCTGGGCATGAGTTTCTATTGCACTCACTTTTCAGCACTGCTCACTCAAAATGTCAAATCATAGCTTTTTCTAAAATAAAAGCTTATTGTTCCATGAAGCTGATTTTATGTCTTAGCGAAGCAGTTAAGAGTTCTCACATGTAATGTGAATCTAAGCTGAGGCAAATTAAACAAGATTTCAATTCCTTATTACAGAAAAAGGAAATAATGATTCCTTAAGGGGTATATAAAGTAGCATGTCTGAGAAACTAATCAAAGTTTTGTTTCTGTATTTCTTGGTCTGGATCAATGACATGGTGTTTTCAGGGCTCAAAATTACCTACTTTTAAAGGATGTGCTTGATGAGCTGTGGTACATAAGAACAGCAAACTAGTAAAATTTAAAGAAGCTGTTCATTATCTTATGGAAGTGACTTTCTAGCTCTAATTTTATCATTCAAACTTCTTTTCATCACTGTGAAGGAGTATTGACACTCTGTATGATTTTATTTCCAAATCCTGTAGTGCAAAGTTCATCGGTGTTAAGAGTGGCATTTACTTTTTTTCACAATGGCCTTTGTCTTCCCTTGTCAGTCTCATGTTCTGTTCCTGGAAAGTTATCCATATTGCAGGTGAATAAGATCAAAAATATATGCCACTAAAAAGAAAAAAGCTCCCTAAAATTTAGGGGTTTTTAATGACCCATCACAATTCTTCTGAAGTATTTCATTCTCCTTTGTGCAAGGTCTCTAGCCCCTTCCAAATGGAAAAGACTCTCCAGTACAAAGAAAACACCTCACTAATGAACCCCTAGGTAAAGCAAGGTTCAGCCCATCATAGCTGCTCTCAAAGCACCAGCTGTATATCAGCTGTGGGTGTTCTTGCACTGTCGTGTGACGACAATCGTCTGCATTCGAAGAACCTGGGTAGCGATTCTCTGTCACTCCCCTTTGTCTCCTTATGCCCAAGGAGAGATGTCTGAGGCTGGCTGCTGAGCTCAGGTAAGGCAACCAGGTTAAGTGCAGTCATGTGGGAGCACAGGTCAGGCTGTCAAACAGATCCTTGCCCCAGATGTTGTGTTGTAAAGCAGCACAACAAAAAGGGAGATACTAACTTCACTGGGTGCAGGGCTAAACTCATTCTAGTTTGTTTTTTTCCCTGAACTTTTTCTTCTTGCATTCAGAAAAGATAAATTTGAGCATGTGCATGGAACTTTATGGTTCTGTCAAGCCACATTCAGCTGAACAACTGGTCTGACATACTGACTGCTGTTTGTCTGCTGTCTGATTTGGGGCTAGGTTATACATCTGAGGTCTGATGAAGCTGCAGGTTTCCATCCAAGGTTTATTCGGAGGGTCCCTAGTGTGAAAAGGCTTCACTATATCAAAGAATTGTTTTGGAGTTGTTAGTACAAATGGGAGACAAATTTATAAAATGCCAAGTGAGCTAGAATCTCTGTGTGGGACCCACAAGGCTGCAGAGGGATTGTTCTCAAAGGCCTTTAATGACAGGATGAGGGGTAGTGGTTTGAAAGGAGGAAAGAGTAGATTTAGGTTGGTGTTAGGAACAAGTTCTGCACCATGAGGATAGTGAAACACTGCAACAGATTGTCTAGGGAGGTGGTTGAGGCTCCACCCCTGGAGATATTCAAGGTGAGGTTTGACAGTGCTCTGAGCCACCTGATCTAGTGCAGGATGTCCCTAGTGACTGCAGGGTGATTGGACTAGGTGACCTCTGCAGGTGCCTTCCAACTCAAACCATTCTGTAAAATACTAGCCCTGAAAAAAGCCTGATAAATTCAGTGGCCCACCAGTTGGTGAGTGAACATATTGATAGGAAGAGCCAGAGCCAATCTGTGTGACACTGACCAATAAAATACTGATAAATTCATAATGGATACTCAGCCAGAGACTTAACAACAGAAAATCACAGAGATAAATAAGTGTTGTGCTTTGTAGCATCATCTCTCCATCTGGAAAACCTAACTACTGCTAGAAATACTGAAACCCCTGCATCCCAGGCTCCTCACATCAAGGGATCTCACTTAAACACCTAGTTAAAACTTGGACTTACATATTACATTGACCTCTAATGCAGAACAAGCTGCAGTTGGGAGAGGCTATGGTTTGGAGGGGTAGAAGGGAAGGACGACTTTGAGTGGATAGAGTTTTCCCTCAACAACAATGAAAGCTGCCCAAGTCGAACCAGATGCGAATGTGTAACTGAGCATGAAGAGATGCTGTGTTTGGTTGGGTGATGCTGATATAATCCCCTTCTGCACTACTTAGCCACAGACACTGAAATGCCTTAGTCAACCTGTATCAATAGTTATTTAAAATCTAGCAGGCCTGGGATTAGATGGCCCTGACTTTTTTTAATGTTAAATGTATTTTATAGGAGAGTAGAAAAGATTATGAGTGGTGAGCTTTAAATGTTCATAATATGTAATTACATTACTGCTTTAAAATACCTATTAATTTAATTTGTGAACTCTGTCTCTTTGTCTCCATTTACCCTCCTGTACCATTCCTTCCTGGGAAGCTCAGAAATGTAGTGATTCTCTGAGGCCTTTTTAGGAGGCCTGCAATATGCAGCAATGACATGGACTAAGGGGACACTGCCAGTCAAAGCCTGAAGAGTGAAGGCTCAGGGGGCTGTTTAGAGTAACTAATAGTTTCTAGAAGCATCCCTTTGCCACTAGTAAATTAATTGAACACATGGAGAAGTCATTATTAGCACACAGAACAGTTTCTGTTTGGAGTATGATTTAAATGTTCTTTGTCAATAAATGCTTTTAAAGGATCTGCAGGC
>VWYK01079983.1:0-15955 GCA_013399775.1 Semnornis frantzii | reverse complement strand
AAAAAAAAAAAAAAAAAGTTATCTCCAGAGCTGACAGAGCCACAGCATCACTCTGGTCATGCCTGTGATACTCTGAGCCTTGTTCCTCCAGCTGCAGCAGTGTCAGCTTAGGCTCATACATTTTCCCTGCTGCCCCTGTCCACTGTAATGACACTGCTCGTATAGTGCTGCAGCACCACACTTATTTTAGGAAATAAATACAGACTAAAATACCCTCTTTTCTTTATTTAGTATGAGTTTTTTCTCCCTTTATGTGGTTCACCACATGACCACTCCAACAGTACACTTGCATTGCCCAGGGCCTGTGGGGCAAGCGTAGAAAAGAGAGTAGTCTCGAGAGAGCAAGAGAGTGTGTACTAAATCTGTCATTGCTGGCTGCAAACAGACCAGTGAAACTGTAGCCTTATATGAGATGGCTTCATAGGTGTACAAGTATCTCCACTTATGTACTGCAGTGCTGCATTGGTTGATGAGTTTGACAGCTTTGTGCAAAAGGTGGAAAAGTTAAGAATACAAAAATGTTTTGACAGCATTTTCAATTGCTGCTTACAGGATAAAGAGGTGCGAGCAATCTTCCTTCGGCTATTTGCACAGCTTTTCCAAGGGTACCGCTCGTGTCTTCAGCTGATCAGAATTCATGCTGAACCAGTCATTCATTTCCACAAGGTAAAAGAGGAACTGTTGTGTACATTCAGTGTGTGCTTTTGTCATGTTACTTCTATCACATTGCCTTGTTAGAATTTTAAAGAATGTAGTGATCTATACACAATAAATGTGCCATTTTGACATAGTATAAGTGCATTTTAGTGGAACTCATTGCAGGAACAGTGATGAGACACAAAATTAAATGAACGCTAAAATTTAATACCAAAAAAAAGTTTGAGGAATTGTTCTATTTTATTACTTGTGAGATTTGTAAAATGTCTCCACCAAATGTCCTGTTACATCACTCCTGGGTTTAGGTAAAGAAAGTTACTGGGTGATAGAAAAGATTTAATTAGAAAGTACTATAAGCTGGTAAAAAATGTTTAACTACTAGTATGTAAATGCTTACAGTTTTGATGCTGATAAAATATGAGCACTTCTTTTCTGTCTTTATTGCAGGCAGCCTTCTTGGGGCAGCGAGGCTTAATTGAGAATGACTTTCTAACCAAAGTTCTCAATGGGATGGCATTTGCTGGTTTTGTGTCGGAGAGGGGTCCTCCTTTCAGAGTCTGTGATCTTTTTGATGAGGTAAAAACTGGTTTTGTGTTCTCAAGAAAATGAAAACATGGCATTTCAGCATGTGAAAAACTATTTAAATGAATCCTCACTGTTTATTACAGTAAGTTTACACTAATCTTCTCAATCCTTGTTTTCTACTAAGCATACATTTCAAGTTTACTTCTGTAAACTCATGCCCTGCTCATACAATTGAGGTAAAAGAGTTGAATAAATCATGACAATGATGTACCTTCTGTCAGGTTTGGAACTTCATAATGCATCTGGTGCTAGTAATTTAACTGTGTTATTAGAAATAATGAAAAAAAAAATTGAGAAATATTAAATTGTGCACTAATACTGGGCTATTTTTTGCTTTTAAAAACTATGAATGTAGAGTACAAATAGAGGTTTGTATTAATTGTGTGTAACAGTAGAATACATGAGAAATAGGGATTATTGTTTTAGAAATATTAAAGTAATACTTTAGGTACATAGGACTTTGTTTTCAGTGCTTGGATATAGTTGCTCAGTTTCAATTTAAGACTAACATTTTGTAATGTAAAATGATAAGAACTTATTTTTAGTTGAAAAATATTTTTTCACTTTTTTCGTTTGTTGTGTCATTTTGTTTCTGATTTTTAGTTGGTAGCCTTTGAAGTTGAAAGAATCAAAGCTGAGGAAGGTAATCCACCAAAAATGATAAAGCATGTTAGAGAACTTGCAGAACAGCTATTCAAAAATGTAAGTTCACTATACCTGCTGCACTTCTACAGCTGAGATAGTAACATCGAAAATTTGTATTTCTGAGATTAATCCAGTGTCTGAAAGTGGAACTGAATGCTTATGGTAGTCATCTGCATTATGACAAGAGACTGAAACTGTAACTGTCAACAGCTCTGTACATGTGAAAGAAGTTTAATGTGCCACTACTGATTTACCTCTTAACTACTGCTCATCGGCATTGTGTTCTTATTGTGTATTCACATATGCTATATAAATTATGATTTTCTTTGCTGCAACCTTTCTGTGCCAAATACATTACTTTTCTTGCCTCACAACAGTTTCCTATATGAAAATCACACATCCAGTATGGCATATTTTCAGCAAATACTGCCTGCTGTGCCAACCCAACCCCCATTTCTTACAATTTGTTTCCTAGAATGCCATTGCTAGTTTCATTCTTCCTCATTCCAGTGAAGAGGTTGATTGTCCAACTAATTTCTGTTCAAATCCTAAATATTCATTAAGCTACATAAAGTTAACTTAAAAGCTTAGTGATTTTCTTTTCATCTCTTTCTGAATTTTCCATGTCAACAAAAACAATTTTATTAAGGCCTTTAACAATAGTTTTACAGAGAATGAATTGAGGGTCATATGAACATTAGATATTTGGCTTCTTAATCTTTCAACTATGACAGGTACACAAAACAGCAATAAAATTGAATGAGACAGATGACAGCACTACGTAACACATTCATGTTTAACCTTTTGCTTTGGACCCACAGGAGAATCCAAATCCTCACATAGCATTCCAGAAGGTGCCACGACCCACAGAGGGCTCCCACTTGCGGGTTCACATCCTCCCTTTCCCTCGGATCAATGAGTGCCGAGTGCAGGAGCTCATCCAGGAAGGCCTCGCAAGGAGTCAAGGTGCCCCTGCTGCCACCCGAGGGGACAAGAAGTGCGTTGTTCCAGCAGGTCCCCCAGTTGGTATGTTTACTTGTTCCCTGACTTAACCTCTCTGTCATTTCATCTCATTACTTGTATATATAATTTACATGACTGCAATATGTTGTTCCCAGTTTAATGTCAGAACAACATTCTTAGTGATTACTGGAACCTTTAGTATGTAGACTGTTTGCAATTTTAAAAGTCCTTTTGCATCAGTCTTTACTAAGAAGTCAAACATCCAGAGTGTGAGTGGCATACTTTGTAACAATACAAAAGGATTTGATCTGAATCAGAATGAACTGTGAAATTAGATGTTGTTTATTCTTCTATGTTTGATCAATATCATACAATCACAGAATGGTAAGGTTGGAAGGGACTTCAAGGATCATCTAGTTCCAACCCCCTGCCATAGGCAGGGACACCTCCCACTAGTACAGGGCACTCAAGGCCTGTAGTACTGGCTGAATCAAGCTTTGAACTATTAGTCAAGCTTTGAACTATTAGGTTTTCTCCTTTGACTGTAGTGGATGTAAATTACAGGATGTAAATTACAGGAAAAAGACAAGGAAAAGCAGAGCATTCCTCTCAAAATAGATATACTGTTAGTAAATATAAAGAACAAAACTAGAAATGATAGACCTGTCAGTTTCATTTTAATGCAAGAGGAAATCTGTTTCCTATAGTCAAATTCATCAACGTTGATTTGATGTAAACAAGCATGTTTAGAAACCTTGCAGGACATGAAGCTATCAGAGCTTGTGGACCTTTTAGAGCAGGGCATTAGAATTAAAACAAGTCTTGAAAAATCCAAGATCTGCTGTCTAGTCTCTGAATATTATCTTTTTCAACTGTTTTTCTTCAAATGAAGTATGACATGTAGTCATGATCAGCAACAGTTCTACAGAACTTTAATTTGGGGATATAATCATAAGGCAAACATCACCCAACTATATCAAGCATTTGCAAAAAAAGAACCCCATGGAGAAATCCATTCATTATATTCAGTAAGACCTCAAATGGACCGTTTGTATCCATTTCTGGGCACTAGAAGACTGTCTCCATTTTTGGCTCTGTTGGAGAGAGTCCAGAAGAAATCAAGAATGACCAGTGGTCAGGAGAATGTGACCTACCAGGAGAGATGGAGAGTTGTTCAGACTGAAAAACAGAAGACTGAAGGAATACATAATAGCAGTCTTCCATTCTGAATTTTTCTGAAAATTCAAAGCGAAACACTGCATTTAGAAAATAATATTCCAATCTTAGCAAATTGGAATCTGTATAGAGAACACTTCTGTAAAGTCGTGTTCCATGTCACAGAATTTTTGGTATGGCAAATGAATTCTTGAGGAAAAATAATTATCTATTGCTACAAAATATACAAGGCTATGTAGTTTGCTGCAGCACAAACCCTTAAAAAAACCCAAAACTAATCTATGGTTATGTATATATTTCATTAATACAATAGATGTTGGAATTTCTTTGTGCCTGTTGAGACAAATCAAACAAGGATTAAGTAGAATCAACTGCCCTAGTTCAAATTAAGAGTGTTCTCTTCTTTGGGCACTCTAGGAAACCTAAAAATTTAAGATTCTGTTCCTGTCTGTAAAACACCTACTAATGGTCTTTGCTTAACAGAACAAAAGAGAGAGCACATTTCAAATGTTTATTTGTTTGTGTGTTTTAAAAAGAACTTTCTGATATTCTTTGTGGCTTCTTGCTGAAGATTTTTCACAGATGTATATTCTTTCTCTTCATCAGTTTCCATAATGGAAAAAGGAAGTACAGTTTTCAACAGTGCACAAAGGCTGGAAGTTGTTAGAAACTGCATCTCCTTCATTTTTGACAACAAATTTTTGGAAACTGAAAAGGTAACAAAATAAAATCATAATTTTCCCAAATAAGCCCCCCGTTCTGTTAATGAGCAAGAGTGAATAGAGATTGGCCTTGTCACAAAGTGCATTTTGAAGTCCTGTTTCAACTACCAATGATTATTTTAACCATTTAAAATTAACAAAATGGCAATAAAACTAATCATCTAAATGCAATTCTATATGTAATATGAAGTTAAGTAAGATTCAAAGTCCTGTTTGTGTTATTACATGTGTTGATACCTTTTGCCTAATTTATATTACTATTATAAATTGTATGGTCCACATCATATTTTTTATATAGAGGTGTATATTGGTCCAGCAGTATTTACCGTAAACAAAAGGCACACATGAATGATTCCACATCTATTCAATGCCTGTCCATATTCAATCATTTCTGTTTACAGATGTATGTGAGAAATGTTGTTTAATGGTTTGTTTAAGTAGGCAAAGTTAGTGACTCAGACTAAATCAACCATTAATAAAAGCTTGATATTCAAATTAATGGGTCATTTCCAAAGTTATTTACTATACCATCACTTGCAGTTTTTAAATAAAGAATTAATGATATTCAGTATGAATAATGCCTTTTAGTTTCTTTTTCACAAAGTTAGATTTTCTTCTCTCCAGACCCTGCCAGCAGCCCTGAGAGCTCTAAAAGGAAAGGCAGCTCGGCACTGCCTGGCGCAAGAGTTAGGCCTGCATGTCAAACAAAACCGAGCTATACTGGACCATCAGCAGTTTGACTACGTTGTGCGAATGATGAACTGTGCTTTGCAGGTACAGTATGTGAAAGTTTTGTTCTTTGGCTCTCTTTGTCTGGTTACGATGATTAAACAAAAAATTGGTTAGAGTGATGTGGAGGAGCAAAATAATTAGATGATGGTAGCATGTTCTACAGTGATGTCACAGATACTACCCGAGAGTGGATTTAAGATATTTGTTGTTAAAAAGATAAAGAATGAAGTGTTCAGGTCTATACAGATCTGCCTAATTTGAAAAACAGAAATAAATCTGTTTCCATTGTTAATAATTTAGATATAATTTATTTTTTTTAACAATTGAGTAGGTGTTAGTTGTAATGAGTGGATGTTAGCTTTTTCATGTCTTTTTCAACTCTGAGCTCCTAAAATGTGTGTAATCCAGTGCTCAGTAGAAAAACCTGTCTTGTCATCACAAGTGTGAATATACTTCAAGAAGAAAGCACACTTTTCTGCTTACATGGATCATGATGGTAGTTTGACTTTTTGCAGTTGTCATCTCAGTTTGTCAGAAACTCACGGAAGGTGTTACTGAATTGTAATTTAAATATTTTTTTACTGAATGAGCATCAACATATGGTGGTAGCTGCCTATAAAAGTACAACATGTGGATAGCATCTTTTGACTTTCATTTGAGTAATTGTTCTGTTTTAGCTTTACTGTCTGTCCACAGTTCATTGTCAGAAATATGTTATACGCGTCAGTATCTTTACTCCTATCTGAGGATGTAGTGGTAAATATTTAGTTTGTAATCTGATTGTATTTAGTTATAATTTGCTTCTCATTGCTCCTAAGTTACTGTATCAAATTAGGGATTTGATTGAGACATTGGTATTTTAACCCCTGTAACCTGAAAGCCAAATTGAGCTCACGGAACTGATATGCCACTATAACAGGTTTTGTAATATACTGTTGCAATGTATAAGCAATAATATACTTGAACAACCGAAGAAGTGCACTAAGTATTTTATGTGTATTAGTTCGTCTGTCACCTCTCATTACCAACTTAAAGCATGTAACTTACTCGCATACACCTCTAGCTGGAGGATCTTAATCTCAATTTATTTAAAGCAATTTTAAGATAAAAGCATGATTTATAATTTGACTGTACACTATTTTTCAACCATGTTATTTGGTACAAAGTGTAAATTGTGACATTGTAGAGCTTTCCTGCTTCAGTTCAGAAGAAAAACGCGTTATCAAGAACTTGGTTAAGTTCACCCTTGATTAAGTCAGCATTTTACTCTGGAGACTTGAATTCTGTTAGCTGTAGGTCATAAGACCAAGTAATTTAAACGTCTGTTATAAAGGTGCAAAAATCTAATTTAAGAAATGTGATCTTAACCTGGAGAGATTGCCAATCATTGGGGAAATACCACATTAATTACTATGGAGTTTCTGGGGGAGAGTTAGATTGCAGTATTGCTTTAGGACCTCGCTAAACTATTGGGGTTGCAATCATACCACCAAAAGTCTTGTCACATTTTTCTGTTAATATTATTTCATATTTCAGTTGACTTCTGTAAACTAAAATTGCTGTACTCAGAAGGCATGTAGTAGCTGGTAAAAAAGCTGTGAGAGGGAGGGAAGGCTGAAGGCAGGCATAGTTGATAGGTTGGGCAAAAGCCCTGGCTCTCTGCTGTACATGCTGGGTTGAGCTGGGATTGGTGTGTTGCACTTGCCAGCCTGATGGCTTCCCCTGGAAAATACCAGTCCCGGCTGGCTGATTTACTCATGCAGATAAGGAATCTGATACTCCCCAGCCACCAAACCTCTGCTACTGATAATGGGAATTGCTGCAAACCATGTGTGTTTCAAGAGATATGTTGGCCATTTCTGGAAAGTGTCCTCTGAACAAGAAACTCTGTTACTGACATATATTGAACTCTTTGTCTAACGAGGAACAGTACCATGTGTTACAAAACCAGGAAGGTTCCATCCTGCAAGTTTATTCAAGGGACTCATGGATGTTGTGTATCAGGGTTGTCTTTGTGGTAGTTTGGGTGAGGGCCCCGTTCCAGGGGATGGACCTGGTTGTCCCAGGATATTGTAATATTATTATTCTATTCTGTTCTCTGGTATCATAGCTTATATGGCAGTGCCTGGCTGATGTCGCTCTCTTGCCCTCCCTGCCTTTCCTCCCCTCACTTCTTTCCTGTGGGCAGAGCACATCCCTACTTATCTCATGGTCTATATGGGGCAGACGGCTTCTGACTGGCAGGGAATTCTGAGCTGCATGCTTATGCAGCCTGCTGAGGCCTAGTAGGCCTAAGCTGGGGAGGGCAGTTTTGGCCTACCCTCAGGCCTGCTGAGGCACTATCTTCATTCTTACTCTTCAGAAGGACTAGGTGTCATTTCTGTCCTCCTGGGTAGCTTTTGGCCCTGAACTGGGACAGTCTTTTAATAAAAGTCTGTCTTCTCTTACCAGAGTCCATGAAGACAAAGGTCAGGTGTTTTTTCAGAGCTTGTCTAGATTAAGGGCAGAATGTTAACAAATGCTAGTAATAATCCCACCCTGTTGCTGGTGTGGTCATATCTGGTGTGAAATGTCTGCTACCACAGTGCTTCAGATTGCAGAGAATTTCCCAGTTTGTCCCAGGTCTCTTACTGCTCATGTGAAGAGGGATCAGAAATGCCAGAATAAAACTGTGATCATGTCCTTCTTTCTGTTAATACCATAGATGTACTTGTTTTCTGGATTGCAGGGCCTGGGGGATATTGATACCTTTGTTACATTTCTGTGCATTCCTCAGAGGAGGAGGATTCACCCCTGTTTTAAAAGGGTCTCTGCCTAACGTGTTAGTACAAATATCAGAAGGGTAATCTGTCTGGTATTGCTTTTAATGCAAGAAGAAGCAGAAGCTGTGCCATGAGCTTCTCTGGCTGGTTGCAGCTTTGTGGCTCGTGATAGGATTTCAGCCATGGCTGTGACTGGCTGGAACCAGCTGTGACCATCTGGAACCAGCTCAGCCTCCCTCATGCCCTAACAGGGTACTGCACAATGGAAATCCAGGCCCTTGCAGGAAAGCAGCAACAAAAATGGGTATGTTAAGAGCTGTGATCTTGAAGAGTTTCTAGCCTTAACAGTGCAGTTAGTTTAGAAGGGAATATAGGATATAGTGTCTAAACTGCAGCCAGCTGCTCTGTGTTGGGGTTACACTGATTTCAGTCAGTGAGGTCTGGCTTACAGATAGATAAATGAAAACGTGATAGCCTTTTGGACACAACTGTAAGCATGCTCTAGGCACTGAATGGGGATGTCAGACCAGGCAGGCCCTGATGGGGATAAGGAGTGGTCAAACTCACCCATTCCAGTTGAGTCTCTGGGACATAGGTCAGCCAGAGCAGTCTTTACACTTAATGGATGTCTGCTGACATTGCCTGTGTTCAGTCCTCTTGCATTTACTGTTACTGCAGAGCGCGCTTACGGCTGTTTGCTCATGCATAGGTGTCTTACTGAGACCATGCAGCTTCTTGGAGCATTGACGTGGTAGTCTCTGACTGCTCATAATTGTTCATTACTGCTAATTGTGGCCTTGTGGTTGCCAACTGTTCCTAATAACTCTGTGTTCTAAATATTTTTGGTCTTCTTGATGAAAAGCAGACATGTGCTTGTATGCTACTCACTGCTGTAAATAGAACAAGTCTGGTTTAGGAATTGTGTTATACTGCTGTGTATTTTGCTCTCCTGCCTGCCTGTTAAAGTGCTGGACTGATGAAAAGTAGTTTTTAAAAAAAGAAAATAAAGTCTTTGATGTTGGAAATAATAGGCATTTTGCTAATAGAGTACATTATGTCAAATCAGTGACTTCTGGTTTTGCAAGTTCTGTATGTGATAGTAATATGGAAGAAGCACATGGAATTCTATTTTAAATTTTATGTATGTATGTGATGTGAATTTCAGTAGAGTACATAATTCCATGTAGATTTGTTAGATATTTGTATATGTTGATGTGCTATACCCATTCATTGAGTGCTTCTCTGCGGCCACCCATGTGGACATGTGTATTTAGCTTTAGTGCAATGTTGTACTACTAGAATGAAGGGGAAGACCTTGCCTGTTTGCAGTAATTTCCCTATGGTCTTCCCATGCTGTGATTCGCCCTTCAAATAACTGTTAAACTGAGATACAGAGCAGCTGAAATGGAATGCTGCTTTGCTCTGTGAGTGAGGTGTATGCTCCCTTCATCACTGATGGTGCTTAACTTTTACTGGAACAAACATTCCTTGTAGAATACTGGTTTATTGTTTCTACAAAGAATTTTCTGGAGTTGTGTGCTTAGAAATGTTTTGCTTTGCAGGAATTTGCATAATAGAGGCCAATGGATGACTGTAAGATCATTGGTTTTATTTATTTTTCCCATATAGTAATTTCTAAAACAGAATATTGAAATAGATTCAAAGTCTTCTAATCATCTGGTTGCTATAATATTTGTATAACCTTTGGTTTAAACGACTGAAATCTTGGCAGCTTGTATTCAAAAACTGAAGTGTGATGTTGAGATAAATACCATAAAACACAGGCCAGTTCTGGATATTTTTTTTTTTTTTTTGTATTTTCTGTAAACTTTTAACAAATGCAGTAATATGACAAACAAAAATAGTGAATGTATGTGGCATTTTAGAGTAATTTTTAAGGAGAAGATGGCACAAAATATGACGCCAGCCACAGCATGTTTCTTATTTTATCGGTGTGCCAGCAGAAGCTGGGGTTCACAGCCTTAAACCAAGTCAAGTCTTTGCTGAATTATTTTGTTTTATTTTCATATTAGAATAGAGACTAAAGACTAGAATAGAGAATAAAATTGCTGGTTTCTCTTCATAAGAAGAGAAAAAATGTTAATGGGAGCAATGTCACTGGACTAAAGTGGCCTCAATTTTCAGGCCAAATTCAAGATTCTAGACTATAGATTTCATTGGAATTTAGCCTGTTATATTTATGAAGTTAAAAGGTATAATTGCTTTTGTGAAAAGAAGGAAAAAAAGGTGATGGGAAACACTTATTTTAATGGACTATTTTGGAGCCCTGCTTTTGTCATTTGGGAATATCTGAAATACTAACCATATGTAGTGCTGTGTAAAAACCACAGGCCACAACTGCAGTTATGTTAACACAATTGATTTCTCAGACCCTGAATCACACGTCTAAAAAAGTCATAGACCGTAATCCTGATTTGACTATGACACATGGCTGTTACCTTCCCTATCCTCTCACTGTGTAGCCTTACAGGGCTAGCTGCTGTTTTTGGTGAACAAAACTTAACTGACAGTAGGCTTGGGGCTTTTTGGTAGACCAGCAGTGTTTCATGAATCAAAACATGGAAACCGTGACTACAGAGAAAATCCAAACCAGTGTGCTTCCTTGATTACCCAGATTTCAGCTGGATTTAAAGAAACTTGAGAATACCACATGGATTTTACACATGCCTGTCATGAAGAACTACTTCATGATAATTTGGTTTAAAAGTACCAAGATTTTAATGCTATCAGTCCTACCCGAAGTCTACTCAAGGTGCCATTAATGGTTTTCATTCCTGGCTTCAAATATGGGGGCATTTGGTGCTTACAAGTAAGAACAGGTTTGCTAAAATGTGTCAGCATTCTGATTACCTCTTTTATACAAATATTCACTGTCTTCAGTAGCCAACTTGAAATTAATCTCATCTGAGATCACCTAGGAGTAATCAGACTTGTGTGGACAACTGCAGATTCTCGGATATGTTTTTTCCAGAAGAGCACATTTAAGATTGTTTCTGCAGCCAGACATTTTCTGCATATTCCACAAACATTTTTGAGGTTATATGTTGTCCATTTACATGTTTTAAGATTTTCCATAAGTACTGGTTTTGGAGAAGGGAATTAGGATTTGTTGGAGGGTAAAATGACTTTTTTTTTTTTTTTTTTTAAAGTCAACTTCAACCGAATAATCCTTAACCAATTTAAGTGGATATATTTTCATGATGTTGATTGGTTCCATGACATTTTAATATTTTTAGTTGCAGTAACTGATAGTACGCTCTCTTGGGAGCATGAAGAGAAACAAAGACGCCTGTTGAGAGAGAGAATTACAGGGAATGTCATATGTTCCCAGTTACCCCTTAGAAAAGATGGGAGATTTTCCCTTTTCTGTCTTAACAAAAAAATTAAAAATTCCTAAATCTATTCCTATTTATTTTGTATTGTGCTGGTTTGAGCTAATTGGAATATTTTTTAGTAGCGAAAATTGTACTAAAGGCTGTGAAGGAAAACAATGGTGATGTCTACTACACTCATACGCTTGCTGTGAATGTTTACAAAAAGATAAGAGTCTCTCGAGTGGGCAGTCTGGGTCACAAGGCACTTGCTTGTTTCTTGGGTCTTGGGCTAGCAGCTTCTGGGGCACAGCTTCTTGGGCTAGTAGCTCTGGCTTCTCCTCTCTGTTGAATAACTTCACTAACCACTTTTCTTCTAATCCTCCCCAGCCAATCCTCCTTGCGCGTAAGCCAAACCTTGGGGTAAGGTGTGGGGGTGGGGAGAAGGTGGAAGGGTGGTTGGGAGCCCCTCCTGGGGTCTCTGATTTCTAGGAGGGGTGTTGTGTGTCTGTATTACCTTTACCTTCTATATTTCTGTAAATATTCCTGTCTATACTGTATATATTTGCTTGTATATTGTGCTGAGCTGTAAATATAGCTTCATCTCATAACTTCCAGCCAGCTGAGAATCTAGTCTGGGTCATTTTAAAGTGTGGGGGGGCGGGGAACTCCCAAACCGTCACATGTATGTATAATTATGTATTTTAAAAAATGAAATGAAACAAGTGTGTAGCTTGCTTTTTTAGTCAGTATACAGAAGCTGACCTTAGAGGCCCTTATGGGACTAGTATGCTAGTTGGCAGATAATAACGCTTTTCAGAATACTCTATCTTTAAATGTGTTGGGCTTGTCACTTCTGTATGTGCCCAGGTGAAATGGTTATACTGCTTTGGATGTATGAAAGCTTCAATTAGTGTATTGATCTTGTTCCACTCATTACTGTTATGAGAGAGGATAATCCTGATTTGGTTGCGTATTGCCTGCAGCGATGCCATTATTAATAAGTATTCTGTGCATGACATATCTTTGTACTTATTAATTTAGGTTGAAGATAAGGATTTGGTCCATTATTTAATGATAATACATTTCCTAGAGATTTTCATCCAAATCAGATGTCCAGCACCTCCATGTTACTGTTACAGCAATGGTGAATTTTGGCTGGGATTTCACTGTCCCTTCTAAGGTCAGAAAAAAGAATTGTGTACTTCAAAGGCAATGGTGAATGGTGCCATTAAATTCACCAGTGCAACTCATACAATGCATTATTTGTGCCTAAGTGTGGAAAAGCCCTTGCTGCCTGAATTAAAGATTGATAACCTTGTAATAAGGAAAATTACCTCAAAACCTCCACAAAACTCCCCCTTGTCATCTTTGAAATTCTGCAGCCACTGCAGGTCATCCCAGAAGTATCCTCTTCTAGCAGCTGACACTTGTTTCATGAATCTAGAAATGGAGCTGCACCAACAAAGTTGATCCAAGAAAACTTGTTCCAGAAGCAGCTGGTCGTTGTCGTTCTTGTCCTTCGGTGCAGCTGTACACAGACTCAGTGGTGCTTCTGCCAAAACTGTAGCAAGGTTGCGCTATCAAGGTTGGCGTAGAAAAGCTGAAGCTGTCTGGCAGCAAGATGTCAAATATGTATTGAAAAAGAGACTTCACTTCTGGTGGTTTGTGAAAAGAGTGTTTCCCAGAGGCAATGTTACATCCACAAAAAATATGTATGTATGTTCCCAGGGGCACCTGCCAGAACCCTGTGGATGCATTTGGTCTGTATAATATTCTTTTTCAAAAATAATTTAAAGTTGGCTTTACTTTTTGTCTGTGCTGGTTGAGCACAGTGGTTTCCCTTCATATATTTATATAGTTCTTCTGGGCTTCTTTTACTTCTGCGCGCTCCTGACAGTTTCCATCTCCTGGATAAGATCCTTAAACTCTCATTGTTTTGTTCTTTTGTCCCCGCTATGAGTGTATCTCTTGGTAGGACTTTAGCATTTTTGACTTGATACCAGATATCCTTGCCCATCTCCCATCAGTCTTATGTATTGTTTCCAATTTTATATTTTTTTTTTACCCTATACCTCGTATTTTTTGAGAAACTTAATATTGCTACTGTAAACCTGTTCGCTTTTGTCTGTCCCTTTTCTTATAGTACTTTTTTCCCCCCTAACATCAATATACTTATTTTGATTTCTTCTCATGCCGAGTGCCTGTTAAATGCAGTTTTAGTATTATCTATTTTACCAGTTCTTTGAAGATGTCTATATTGACCAGATTTTGCTGATATCTGCAAGCAACAACCAAACAACATAATTAATATTGCCCATTTTTCTGAGTTTTTGGACACTGTCTTGGTTTGACATGCATAACAACAGCATGTGCTTCCAGGTGCTGGTCATAAGCAGCTTATGTTTTTGCATGGAGTTACTCAGTCCTTTATGCAGGATTTTGCGTTTATCTTTATTCAAGTTCAGGAGGTTCTTGTCAGTCTGTTTCTGACAGGCTGTGATGCTGGTTAGTAGCAGTCCTGCCCTCCATGTATTTACCACTCCCCAGATTTGATGTCATCCAGAAATTTGTTGAAGGTGCGTTTTGTGCCATTTTCCAGGCTGTTAATGTTATTGGCTGGTGCTTGCCACAACATCAGCACCTGAAAACATAACTCATAACCACCTGCTGTTAAACTTGGAACCGTTGACCACAGTTTTGAGTCTGATGTGGCAATCAGCTTTCCACTCTTCCATCTAGACCATGTCTTCCTATCTTTGCTTAACAAGGATAGCAAAGATGCCCATGTCAGAAGCCCTGTTAAGGCCAAGGTGAATGAGGTGTATTCCTCATCTACAGATCTTAATCCATTGCAGAGGTTGATCCATTTTCCCTTGATCAGTCTGTACTTTCTGTTCTCATTAACTTTTTGTTCTTTGTGTATTTGGAAATTCCTTCTGTGAGGACTTTCTCCCTACAGTCTATCCTGTAGATCCCCTGAACCAATTCCATGCCTTTAAGGTGTTGCCGAAGGTTTTATTTCTGTTTCTTCAGAAAATCAGTTATAATTAACAAGGTACTTGTAAAAAGAGTAAGTCTCCCAAGGGCAAAACTAGAGTTTAGTAATTCTTTTTTCTAGGATGATGTCCTTCAGGATTTTTAGCATAAATAAAATCTTTCTTCTCTATCACGTGCTACTAAATGGAAAATTTTCAGTGAGCCTTACTTCCAAGTTATATTTCATGAGCCATTGTTTGTTCAATTTCTTCATAGTGAAGTAGACTCAGAGTCTTTTGGCAATGGATTTGATCTGAGTGTCCACTCTGTATTTCATAAGATAGATGTAAAATTCCACTTCTATCTAAACAATGTTGTTCTACAGTGAAAAATTTTTTCAGTGAGTCACTGTACATACTCATAGTAATCTGATTTATTTTTTAAAGGTGTTAATTCCTGTTAAGTTGTAAAAGTTGTATAGAATGTGCATTGATGATGTGATGCATTCTTATGAAAAGTTTATGAAATTAGAAAATCGCACGAAACTTAGAGAAGAAAAGAAAATTTAAATTAAGCCAGCTGAAAGTTTTCTTGCACGTTTGAAAGTTAATGATTTTTTTGCTCATAATTGAGAAGAGATGCTGCTGTGCACCAAATGAATGCTAGGCTGCATAAGAATGTGTGCTGTGGACTTGTGAACTGATTAGCTAGTAGACAAGTGAACTATACTGGAATATTGCATGTATTTTAATATTCCTTCTAATATTTTAAGCATTTTCTGTTGTTTCTTACCTCAGTTAACAGACTGTCTGGAAAGTGGTTTACAAACTATCCTGTATTTATGTTTTGCAGTCACTGCCTAAGTACTTTGATCTGCTAGGGCTTTAGGAATACACTGCAGTTCGTGGGTATATTATGTATTAATTGCTCCTATCCAGCTGAGTAGTTAATGGTTATTGATCACTGTTCTGTCATTAATTGCAATGTATCATATAATTTGAATGTTGTTTGTCAAATACTTTTTTACAAATTACTGTGCAGGACCTTGTATCACAGCTGGTGTAGTTTAAGGTTTGGACAGAGTCACTGTGAATGAAGCCCTGCTGTGAAATAAAAGTCAAAAGGCATCTTGGCATCCCAACCATTTCCTTGGGAGAAGATTACAGCCTAAGTATGTTGAACTTTATTGCCATGGGCCTCATGACAGTATTCAGAAACATGCATGGCATTTCTGTTAAAGAAACTCAGATGTGCTTAGACGAAAGGGATGGCATTCTTACATTCATCAGTACCTCGCTAAAAAAGGTACATGTTTGGATACTTTTGGGGTACAGTGAAAATACAATGGAGAATGTGTAACTTAGGTAAAGTTGAGGTACATGATTTCCTAAACATGATTTCT
>VWYK01079940.1:0-11546 GCA_013399775.1 Semnornis frantzii | reverse complement strand
CTATATAAGTATTATGACCTGTTATTAGTGCATGCCTCTAGCAATCTTGTTATTTGCTATGCACCCGGCGCTGTTTGCTATTATTTTATAATAAACCTTTTATACTTAGAGTGAGTTCGTTTCTCACATACTACATACTAGCACAGGTCTGTGTCAGTTCAGTAATGTGACACAATGTCAAGCTCAGCAGCAGGGTTCTAACAGTTTCTTTTAATTAACACCTGTCTGCGTTGTCTGTCACCAACAGGAAGATTCCATTGAGTCCTAAACAACCAGCACAAGGACACCAAACAGCCTGGAATTATCTTGCCTCAGTTATTGCATTTTCGTCTAGGACAGTCAGCAACTTGGGATCCATTTCTGTAGCTGATGCAATACCATAACAATTCTTCAGTCTACATCTGAATAACTCGGATGAGGTAAGAGACTTCACTTTGGGTGCTCTGTCTTCCCTTCCAGGGTGTACCCTTCCGTTTCCAATTCCCTTCCCTTCACCATCCCTTCCAGGAGGCAGTGCTGTCACTCAGACAAGACAGACCAAAACTCGCAGGGTGTTAGTTGCACTGAGTAACGCTGATCTTACCATTGCCTACACAGACAAAATCTTTCAATACATCAGGAGGGCTTGATCGGAGAAGTGCACAAGTCCACATGTATATACACAACACAAACTGAAGGCTCGGATTTATGCAAAGTAACTAGCAAATGCACCCTCAACATTTCTGAAAATTCCAAGCCTATCAGCTCCTAATTATCACAGTCTAAATGTCCTTGTTCTGAAAAGCACAAAAGCTCTCTGGTGCTTTGCATGAAGTCAAATCATCAGCTGTTACTCACAGACAGTAAACCTGTTGTGTTCCCCATTTGGGACAGATGGAATGGAAACTGTCATCTACCTTACAGCTTGGTCATTTAACCCTTGAATGTCCCAACAAGAAATTATGGAGTCCCACTTGCCTGAAGGAAGCAATACATATCCTATACACTGGCTTCCTTCCCTGACACGTGAACACTCCAGAAAGCAGATCTCTACTATGCCCATATCATCACAGTCCATCCCACTCAATCCCTGCTGCTTGGAAAGCTAAATCTCACCTGTATTTCTTATGGGCAAGGAATTGACCATACATTATGTATGGAGAGTCAGATAGACTATTTGTTTGCTTCTATTTACTTCCTACCAAGGACCTTAGCTGCTTAAGCCAAATAAATCCCCTTTAAAGGGTGTTAACGATCAAGAAGTGTAAATATTTTTAATGAAATGCTGAAACAAATTAGCTATTCACATCCAAGTTTTATGAATTTCTTTGCCTGTCCTTCTGACAGACAGCTGCATTATTTATTTGCTGTCACACTCAGTAAACTGATCTACTGGCATCTAAAGGTGTCATCTTTACTCATTACAATTGCAATGATGACTCCAGCACTGCTGCCAGCATTGTATCAGTGACCTGACTTCTGATTACAACTTTCAATCTCTGCTAATCACAAGGCCTGAACGTTTCAATTCCAAATATAAAGCTGTACAGGAAGTGGGAGACAAAAACAAAGGCTGAGGCAGTTTTGTGTCAAAGTTCATTGATCGCTACACAGTAACAATTAGATGAGAAGGAAGTCAATATAATGACTAGTAGGTGTAACATATATTTTTCTCAGATCAAGATAAAATACCAGAACTGGTGACAGTGCAGTGCAGAATTAAGGTAAACAGGATTCACTGGCAAAAGAAGGATTATATTATGTTCACAACAAGAACAAATTACCCAACTGGTTACACATCATAACAAGTGTCCAGTCAAAAGAGGAATGTGATCACATCCTCAGAGACAGAAGGTTTAGGGCTAATGTAGCCTACCCACAGCTGCATCTTCTGCATGCTTTTCCCAGTACACTTCCAAACCATTTCAGCCACAGTGCCAGAGACCAAGAACTCCATTTCTGCCCTGAGATACCTTAGGCTGGTAAACAGCAGTCCCCAGCTGAGTAAGTGAACAGTTTAAAAACAAGCAGTACCAACATCATTTTGAAAATGCTGCAATAATAAGACAATCTAGATGCTCTAAACTGTTTTCCAGCACACTTTAAGTGACACATGTAAGAGGTTTTTAAAAAAAAGACAAGCCCATCCAAGTTGCATAGCAATGCACAATCTCTTGCATGCTGCCACACTGTAATTGTCCCCAATCTGCATGTTCTAGCACAGCCTCACAGGCCAACAGCTCCAGACCCACCACACCACTGGCAGAGGTGCCTCTGCTGACAAAATGACCACCAGCATAATTTTCAGGCAACACTGGGCCAGGCTTTCAATTTCTCCTGAGTGCCATGAATGCTTTCCAAAAGTTTATGCCTCTAACTTGCAAATGATACTTGCTTTAAAGCTCCAGGACAGTGAAGCACCGACACAGGACCTCCTGACTCCAGTTTTCTCATACAGGAACCTAAGTGATGGTGGGATAAGGGATTTGGTCTTTGGGAATCACTAGTGCTGGTACCAGGAGGTACTATGACTACCTCCTTGAGAAAAGCAACTTCTTCCAAGTAACTAGCGATAGAACAAGAGAGAATGGCTTTGAGCTGCACCAGAGGAAGTTTAAGCTAGACATTAGAAAAAAATTTTTCACTGAATGGGTTGTCAGGCATTGGAACTGGCTGTCCAGGGAGGTGGTTGAGTGGCCACCCTTGGATGTGTTTAAAAGCAGCATATATGTGGTGCTTGGGTTTATGGCTTAGCGGTGGACTTAGTAGAGTGGGGTTAACGGTTGGACTCAATGATCTTGAAGATCTTTTCCAACCTAAATGATTCTGTGATTCTGTGACCGCATGTTGGGAAAGAAAGGACATGCAGAGGTCAAGAGTTAACATGAGCAGTCACATGGACTCCAACTGGAAATGGAACACCAGTTGAAATAAAGTCACCTCCCACTCCCTGACAGCCCTAGGCAGTACAGCAACTAAACACAGCAGCGACCTGCACACAGGTACATTTAACCACAGCCAAGCCAAACAGCAGGAAAGGTTGGAATTTTGCTCATGCCTCAAAGAAAAACATAATTAAAACTATTATGCTTGAAAAAGCTCCAGGTCTATGAATCTGACAAAGACATTTATGATAGAATAATAATGCCCTGTAAAATCCCTGTACATAAAAGCACTAAAAGAGTTTTATAGTCAGAAATCTAAGGGAAGAACATTTTAAACAAGTTTAATGTGCAAATTCTATAAAGGAGGAGTAGCATGACTTTTCCCTTTCATAAACTGAAGTTTAACTTTGCAGCTCTCTGTAGCCTACCACACTTTTCCTGTCAGACTGAACATCTCTGTTTTATTACAGGTCAGAGCCACTCATCTCATGGGATATTGTTGATGAAAATGAAGTCTAGGCTTCAATAAAAACAGCCCAGTGTCCTTTCTGTGAGGGCTAATTTTTGACACTTCCATCTGCTTTGCATTTCCACTCTTTGAAGGATGCCTAATATGTGAGAAGGAATTCATAACAACATCCATCATCAGGAGTGCATTGCACTGAGACATAATGATATGTCTGCCTTTTTTACTGATCCATGCAGCAGGTTATTTGAGGTAACATGAAGAGAAATGTCATATTACTTAAACAGAAAAAATAATATTTCACAGTTTTTGGAATGAAAAAAACATTTGGCAGAGTGCTGCCATCTGAACCAATATTTGAAAACCAAGCCATTGAAATATTCACAATTTACTTAATCTTATCAAGATACTTGAAAATTAGAGGCTTTTTATTACATTTTCCAATGGAGTGTCATGTTGCATATCAAGAATTACACCCATCTGGAAAACCAGCTCTTGAAACAAACTCTTTTCAAGTTCATATCACCTTGTGAATACTTGGCTCTGCAAACATACTGAGAGCATATGACTTCCCAAAACTGCCTTGGGGAAATAAGGTTAAGAGGAGAGAAAAACTACAAGCATTGCACAAATGATGCCAACACTTCACTAGATGCATTTTTGAAAGAGTTAAAATTCTTATTGTCTTCACTTCCTGCAATCTCTCCTGGTCGTTTTACAATCAGGCACAAGAGCAGCTTAAAGGAACCCCTTTCTTGAACAGGCTTGAGGGCTTCAAGAAGACATTTCACAAATGGTTGTCCTGACAAACAGTTTCAATTTTGGATCACTCCAAGCAGTGAGTGACACAAGAAAAGAATTTCCAACACACATTCACTGGAGCCTGTTTGTGATTGCATCTGTTAGAGCCCAGTAACTTGAGATGGTGACTGGTCACTCATCATTTATTTAAAGCAAACATCTTCTGCAGTCCTGCCCCTGTCCCTCTCATTGATCATCACCCTTGTTATAAAGAGGTGTCCCTTGTTTCATGTATTTGCTGTTTGAGCCTAGGAAAGGTGGAAGGAAGACTCCACAGACTTTAACTAAGCAACTACACCTGGCCACTAAGCCTTCCTGACTGCAGTACTTTACCTCACCACGATGTTGTACTAAACACACAAACATATTCATTTTATCATGAGCCTCCACTGAACAGTACACTTGAAAGAAATATCCAGGAAAGGAAGCAGTGTGCATGAAACGTCTGGAATGACTCATTAATAGTACAGTCAAAACCAACAGGCCATCAGAGTATCATTACAGCTTACTGTAACAGATCAGTGACATATACAAGGTAAGACTTTGGAAAAAAGGTAGTTGCAAAGTCCTTCTGCACAGCCTGGATATTTCTAGTAGCAACCCACCAGACCTATCTGGATATTTGCTAAGCTTTGCAAGACTAAAAAGTACATGCTTCAGAGGACTGTGCTGCTGTGTGTTCTCAGCTGCTGAGCTCCGAACTGTAGGAGTGGGACTGTGGAGCAGAAATGAAAAATCTCAAGCTGAGTTAGCCATTTGCTCTAGAAAAGCAGTCAATTTTCCGAGAAACTGTTCTAAACAGCTGAACCTTGTCAAGAATCTGGAGGTGAATTGCTCATCCACAGAATGCTCAGTTATGAAAGATCAACATGCACTTTACTTTGGTGGTTTGAACATAAGACTATCTTGAAAGCTATCATTCTGAACTTTTGTGTACAATATTTACAATGCCCATTTTTGTTCTTCAGGTAGCAGCAGAAATAATATTGTCTTTGGGTAAAGAGACACAGACAGACTGCAGAGATTTGACAAATATTGATTTTGTTAGGACTAAGCTTAAAAATTCAATTTTGCTTCAGTTTCACATAGAATGAACTTTTACAAACTGATTCATAAAACAAACAGATTGTATTAAAACAAGTGAATTGTACTACTTCAGCTAATAAACTAAGTACCTATGATAATTGAGTACTAAAGAGAAATATATTTAAGGGTAAAACAGCACACTGAGAAAAACTGTTGCCCTAGGAGGCTTTGTCTGAACACATAAGGCAACACTTTTTAGTGTGAGGATGACTGAGTATGGAGATGGTCACTCAGAGCAGCTATGGAGTCTCCATTCTTGAAGCTATTCAAAAGCTCTCTCTGAACGTGTGCAGTCTGCTCTAGGTGACCTTCAGAGCTCCCTTCCAACCTCAACCATGATGTGCTTCTAAAATATTTCTCAAAATAAAGCCCGTTGCCACTACCCAAAAAAGCAGTCAGCTTGCATAATTTCTGAGACTAATCAATGCTAGCATCAGATGTGCTTTGGTGTCCTGGAGATATAAATTGGATCCCTCTATCTTCTTACTGAACCCACTAAACGCAAGGGTCACAGGCAGACAATCTGCCTGGCTGGGACAGACCTAGTTACTGCTAGTACAAAACAGCAGTCAGCCAAATGATCCAAAATGTTTTATTCTCCAAGCCTTTCCTTCAGCGGCACTTTCAGTCAGGTCTCTCCCAGTTCCCTGTCTAGCAGATTTTATAAAACTTCGCCTAACACGTTTGTGTTCCATCAAACTGGAAGAAATCATTTGGTGAATACAGATTGTAAGTGAGGAAAGTGACAATTCAACATGTAAGTCCTTATTTCTGTTGGAAACCAATTTAAAAACATGTTACAAGGAGCACAGTCAACCAGTGAGCAACGTTTGTGCAAAGCATACTAAAACACCCAAGAATTACAAGAGAAGCCTTACCTGCTTGTAGTTCTCTGGCTGTCTAATGAGATCCATTTCTGTAACAGATAAATGTCCAAGATTCTGGTCCACATGGGAGCCACTAGTCAATAAATGGATCTGGAACAGATTAATTTAAAGGTATCTGTCAGTACAAGGACCAGACCTTTAACAATGTCATTAGCTACCATCTAACAGCTGCATAGATTAGAATGGTGATATGAAGCCCATATCCAGTGGACGTATATGAGTGTAACTACTAGCACCAACACAACAAACCTTTTTTACAACAGCTTGCAGGAAATGATGATCACACACCACAATCATCTCACAAGATGGTCCATCTGGTATTGTTACCAGAACCACATGCAGGAATTACTACTGCTGCCACCACAGTAAAACTAAAAGATCCCTCTTTTCAGCCTGTCTTTTTCCTCACACCATGCACGCACACAGCACAAAATGGAGAAACCATTAAGTCTTAACAGAGGTAACGGATAGCCTCAGGATAAATTTTTATTTCTTCTTTTAAAGCAGAAAATGCTACCTTGTTACTCTTTTGCTGCTATATATTGTTGGCTTTTGCTTACTAGGACCTTATCCCAGCTGCGCTGGTGATGGTATCATCATTTACTTGAGGAAGAAGTTTCCCAAGTTAGTCAAGGGAACAATAAAAAGCAATTCCTCCTATTCAGAGATGATCCTTTTGTTACTGTAATAACTGCAGCTGCCAAACAAGATAGCAGTGCACATCTGTCAGACAATCGCTCATATTTCATTAATATTTCTGTCAGAAGACAGAATGTTTGCTACTTTTCTCCCTTTATTCTAATATGAACTTTATCATCTGCTTGGGTATTGACAACTATTTTAAAGCTGACAGGCACAGGGTAATTATCAACCCTTCCCCAAAACTTCAGAATATTTTAGCGTTCCTTTCCCAAAAACTCACTTCTGGTGACAACCATCTGTCTCATGTGCAGAGCTATGCCAGTTTAAAAATAAAAAAGCACCGCCACACACAATGTTCTGCCTTGCTGTTTGCCACTCCTCTTCCTCCCTACCCTGCTGCAACTCTTGTGTAACTGGCTGACAAACCTTTAGGCCTCCAGCACCAGCAAGGAATACCACCCTTCTTCAAATGTAATGTCACAGCAGCATCACTGGCTGAAGCCCATGCAGATACTCTGAAGCTGTAACAACCATGGCATGCAGTGTTCCCTTCAGACCAAACTAGACTGATACTGGAATAATCCAGTATTTGTACCCTTACAGTCTCTTACTGATCACAGTGAAGATGAAACAAGGCTTAAATAGGGAAACTGTACCCAGAAGAGAGAACAGTATCGGGTGAGAGAGAGCACAAGTAGAGCTGCTGCTTCATGGCACTGGAATGGGCTAAGTTGGAGGCAGGTCTCATTTAACCTTACGTCAACCACTGCCCCACCACTGGGCATTGTTGCTGACAAATTTCCAGTACTAATTCCTAAATGCCATTGAGCTTAGCTCCCCTGCAGGGAGATCAGCTTGTCTTATTCACCTGAGATCAGATGAAAAGCAGGCATGTTCATAGTTTACACATCCTTGCACAAGAGGAAAAACTTCTATTGCAATTTAGGAATGCACTTTTGAGACCTATCCACGTTAGGAAAAAAAACACACAAATATTTTTTCCATCCAAATAGCTCAAGATAAAAGAGATAAAATTAACCAATATGGTAAATTACAGAGTATCGTGGTAGATTTTCCAAGCCAAGATGCAGATGCATCTAACAACTGCAGTTTAGATAACTCATAATTTACCTAAACATCTATTTTATAATCACTCATAAATTACTGACAATGAGGTAATCACCCAGTATCACTCTCTGCCCTCTGATATTCAGAGATCAAGGCTTTGTCCTTGCCTGCTTACTCTTTTATTACAGCATCAGACATACAGGTACAACACCACAATCCATTAGAACATGTTATTTTATATTGTTTATCATGGGAGGAGGCACAAGAAACCACTCCATTTATAGGAGGCATTTCCAAGTGCTGCCCTGCATTGTTACTGACAGAACGCAACTCTGGCTCTTACAGTTTCCAAGCACATTACAACCATTATTGTGATTTTACCGTGATCCAGTAATAGCAATCACATTAAACTTTTCTATCATCGATAATTTCATTTGATATCATTTTATTGTTATTAACCTATATGCATAGTTCACAATCAAACGTTCACTTGCTTAATAAAAATTCACCTCTGAACTTGATGTAACCCTCCCTTGTTTCAGGTGTAATTTCTGTCCTAGTCTTTCAGTGGATGAATGTGCTGGTTTGAGGCTAATTGGAATATTTTAATAGAGAAAATTGTATTACAGGCAGTGAAAAGAAAACAATGGTGATGTCTACTTCACTCATAGGCTTGCTGAGATGTTTAAGAATAAGAACTCAAAACATAGATAAGGTAGTCTCTGGGGCACAGCATCTCGGTCTAGCAGCTTCTGGCTTTTCTCCTCTCTGCCGAGTAACCTCACTAACCACTTTCCTTCTAATCCCCCTGGCCGACCCTCCCAACTCACCTTGCGCATAAGACAAACCTTGGGGTAAGGTATAGGGGTGGGGAGAAGGTGGAAGGGTGGTTGGAAGCCCCTCCTGGGGTCTCTGATTTCTGGGAGGGATGTTGTGTTTCTGTATTACCTTTACCTTGTATATTTCTGTAAATATTCCTGTATATAGTGTGTATATCTGCTTGTATATTGTGCTAAGCTGTAAATAGAGCTTCATTCCTCAACTTCCAGCCGGCTGAGTTCTAGTCTGGGTCATTTTAAAAAAGGGGGGTGGGGGTGTAACTCCCAAACCATCACAACGAAGGAGAGCTGAAAATGCCCATGGGAAACCCACCTGGTTTTCAGCAAGTCACTTGTTGCACTATTTATTTGCACACACTGATTGTGGCACAGTGCATTTAACAGATCCAAAAAACAATGCCAGTTTTAAACTATAGAGTTTCCTACCTGGTTTTCCTAAACCATGCAAGGCTTCTCATGCACTTTTTTTAATGCAAAGTGGCAATTCAAAGCTTAACTAAAAACACCTGCTCTCTCCTATGAATTCAAGAGGGATTAAAAACCAGGCAGATAAATACTTAAGCCTGGAGAAGGCAAGGCTTCAAGGAGACCTTAGAGTAGCCTTCCAATATCTGAAGGGGGCCTACAGAAAGGATGGGGAGGGACTATTTACAAGGTCTTGTAATGACAGGACGAGGGGCAATGGGCTTAAACTGGCAGAGGAGAGATTTAGAGTGGATGTTAGGAAGAAGTTCTTTACAGTGAGGGTGGGGAGGCACTGGAACAAGTTGCCCAGGGAGGTTGTGGCTGCTCCCTCCCTGGAGGGGTTCAAGGCCAGGTTGAAGGAGGCCTTGAGTGACCTGTACTAGTGAGAAGTGCCCCTGCCTAGGGCAGGGGGCTGGAACTAGATGATCCTTGAGGTCCCTTTCAACCTTATGATTCTATATTCCTCTGGCATTTGACAGAGAAAGAAACAGGAGGAGCCAAGAGGTGTTCCTTAACATAATAATTCATCCTTCACACTTCCACATTTTTGAAGGTGTACCAGGTAAATACGTACCACTAAGAATTTTGAGGGAATTATAATGGTACTACTATATTGGACTTTCAAAGCAGGCTAACCTGTCCATGTAAAACTACTATAATGTTATTCAGTAGCTCATAGCCTCAAGCTGCAAAACTCCTCAGAGAGGTTAAGATTTCCTAGAGGAAGTCTTCCTTCTATATCAGGACATGTGTGTGTCTATGAGCTTCAACATGCCTTCTGGGAGCCGAAGTCACCGGAAAGCAGCTCATCAGAAGAACTAGTAAAGAGAAGAGCAGCCCATCAAACCACCTAACAAGCAACTCCCAATACAGCACTGACTGTAGCTCCAGAGAGGCTTCCCTCTTCAGTAACCTTCACCAGTTACTGCAGAACTTCACACCACCACCATTAAGTGGCTGCAGGCAGGACAGAGTAGATAGAGGCTCCAGTAATCACTTTCAGTCATTGTTCTGTACTTCAGAGAAAGAACAAGTTTATTTTAGCCTCTTTCCCCCTCATATCTCCCTCCTACTACTTCCTTACCCTTTTTTCTGGCAGTACAGTGTTATTTCATTAAGACATGAGTCATCACTTCTAACCTGAAAGAACACATCCCTGATCACCCAAGTGATTCAGAATCCTTTCACAAAATCATACAAACAGAAAAGATCTTTGGAGGCCTTTAGTCCTATCTCCTGCTCTAACAACGACTATCACCAACATCATTTTGTGGCTTTGTGTATATGAGTCTTGCAAACTTCCAAGGATGGAGACCATTCACCATCTCTAGTGATGTTTCAGCACTGCCCATCATCCCAAAGAAGCTTTTCTAATATGCCTGAGCATGCCAAGCTTTAGTCAGTGGCTTCTAGTACTGATGAGAAAATCACAAATCCGTTTTTGTAACTACCACCCTTATAACTACTCATCAAATAGCTAAAGGCAATTAGTAGCTGACCACCTCTTCACCTTCCTTTCCAGGAGATCAAACAAGCCTAAGTCCCTTAACCTCTCTTTAGAGGTCATGCCCAATTCAGCTTGTCCTTGACTACCTTGGTAGCCTCTTGCTGGATCCTCTATGTACAATTCTAACTTCCAGTAGCAGTATCCATGTTGATAAAATACAGAGTGGAGAAAGAGTCATCTCATGAATAAGAACATACCTTCCAAGTGTGATGTGTTGTTCTCAGAAAGCCCCAACCAGAGGATATGGTATTTTAGAGCCTGTTTCAGTCACAGCAACAAAATCTGTGGAAGTGTCGCCACTTCTTGGCAAGAATTATAGCTCATGATCAGCAGTAAATAAGACTGTTCTACAGCTGAGATACATAACCTGCTAAGTTATTAAACAGAGCAAGTAAAAGTCATAATTATCATTCTGTAGAGAAAGTCTTCTGTGTATGTGTCAGCATAATTAAAAACCATAACACTCATTAGCCTTTCGCATACTGTGTTTGCGGTCTGTATGAGAAAAGCAGCAGCTCACATAGAGGTCACTGGGTCAGTTCAGTCTTCTAACACACAGACTTGTATAAAAGTTCTAAAATTAATGCAGTAGCACAGACAATTTCTCTGTAAAGAGTCAGGAAATATCAATTTTTCTTCACGCAGTTGTCAGAACTCTGCAAGTATATTTTGTGCTACTGTAAATGTTAGCATTAATAGGCACTGTAACAAAGTCCCTTCCAAAATCACATTTACCCTTCCATTTTCCTGCTTTTAATTCACAGAATCACAGAAAACATCTGGTTGGAAGAAACCTCAAAGCTCATCCAGTCCAACCTTCAATCCAGCACTGAAGGGTTAGTACTAAACCATGTCCCTAAGCACCAGGTCCACACACTGCTTAAATACCTCCACCTTAAATGACTCCACCACTGCCCTGGG
>VWYK01079909.1:6934-17281 GCA_013399775.1 Semnornis frantzii | reverse complement strand
TTTGGTTTGTTTTGTTTTTTTTTTTCATCCATTGTTTTTTGCTGAATTTCAGGCAGCTCTATGGGAGACAACACCATCCGTCTTATTTCATCTTTTAACAAGGACTTGATGAGGTGACACAGGACTGATTCTTAAAAACACATTACCTGTTATGTGAGGCATTGTGTGACAGGGAGAACTATCTCCGTGACAGGCACCTGACAGCAGATTTGTTGATTTCATGGTCACTTCATTTAAAGTAACAACAGGGTGAAATATGCCATCTGATAATCTGTTTGAATGTTGACTGTGAAAAGCACTTAACATTTCTGCCAGCTACTACTACAGAATCTGTTCTTCAATATGTGCAGTTTTACCAGCCTCTTTAATAAGTCAGAAACTCTCATCCTAGATTAAAAGAAGGGGAAGGAAATCAAGATAATCCACTATGGAAAAAAACCCAACAAAACCACCACCACCAAAACACCCCAAAACAACCCAACACCAAACAAAACAAAAATCAAAACCAACACAAACGCAAAATTTAAAAGTAGTCACCTTCAAAATTTGACATTGCATTGTGAAAATAAGAATATTGACTGCAAGATGCCCAGCTCTTTGCTGATGGAGGACAACTCGTGCTGCACCTGTACTGTATAGATGATTTTAGGACAGGTACATAGCTTTTCTTGGTCAATTTTCTTCCATGTGGAAGTTTAATCCAGTTACTTAAGGTCAAATATCTCCCTGCCTAATTTCCACTAACAGGTAGTGATAGCAAAATGATACAGATTACATCAGAATTCAGTGTAATATCTCAAGATGAAATTTTAGCAAAGGAGCTGATATTATATATGCACAAACATACATATCAACGTGTCAGGATTTAAAAAGCAACAACGACAGCAAAAACTAAAGCTCCATTAGTTCCTTAGATGCACAGTTTGTAACACAAGGAATCACAAGAATAAAAAGTTATTATCCACTTTCCAGTGGTGGCTGAATGACTGAAATTATTGTTTGGTTTCAAACAAGTCTGGCATAGGCATGGATACCTCTACACTAAGGTGGCGGCACTGAAGTTAGGTCAAAACCTGTCCTTAAACAGAGCCATTGTCATATAAAAATGCACAGTATGCACAAATTACAAACCCTTAATTCAAGCAGGGCTAAATGAGACAAATTGTAATGAATCAGCACTGTACCCCTACCATAATTAACAGGTACTCACACGTTGAACTATCTTTTTGATTTATGCTAACCTCCATGGAACCTGATGAAGAAATACCCTGAATCAATATGATTTAATCATTCTAAAACAACATTAAATATGAACCAGAAGCAGGCTGGTTAAAATTTACACTTCCTCTGAAAGATTTTTGACACATTCAGTGCTTGTGAAAGCTGAGGGGATGACGGCCCTAGTCAAATACAGTTGAGTGAGCAGACTGCAAGCATCCCACATTCCACCTCCAGTGCAGTTCAACCGTGACGTGGAGGGACCTGCTTTCTTTTTTACTTCCCTCCACGCACACACACTTTTATTTACTGTCTCGTAAGTAGTTTATTAATTAATTCCTGCTGTTGCTCGTTGGGTTTTTTTCTCCCTAGTACTCTTAATATTTTCTACATGTCTCACTGGAATTCACCTAGTCTTTTATTTTGAAGTAAAGATTCTGCCTAGTTGACAGAAATTCTAAAACTAGCAGGCATATTATTCCTAATCTATGAAGATGTTATCAGAATATTTTTATGTGAATTTGTTTATCTTTAAATCCTCTTTACTCAGGAAATAACCTCAAGGGTTCAGGTTCCCATCTATCTCCTGGGATCACATCAATGGGAGCAGAAGTATGCATTTGAAAACTTTGTTGTGGATTAGGATCATTGTTTTTATAATCAGAACATTCTGTTCTTTTGGGGCACTGCTGACTCCCATCTTTTCCTGCTAAACTTCAGCTGCATTAGAAATGGCAACCTACAGTTGTTTTGTTAAAAGAGCTAGTGTCAACTTGAAATCTTGTCAATTAAAAACAAAACAAAAAGCAAAGCAAAGCAAAACCAAACAAGAGCACTGTCAGGTGCTAAACCAACACCTGAGCCCCACCTGCCAGTTTCTGTGGTTCTAAATCCATTCACTCATATTTTAAGAATGGCTTCTCTCTTTCCTGTCTCTCTGCAAAAGCCTCACAGAAATAAACAAAAAGGGATGCTCAGTGAAAGCTATCTGAGCAGAAATAGCTTTCAAAAACACCTAGGACGAAGGTAAAGAAACAGGGAGACGGCAGAAAAAGAAAAGAAATTTGCTTATTTCTTAATCTGTTTTACTTAGAGGTTCTCTGGGATCACATAAAACTTCACTGGAAAAAATAAAAACAAACAAAAAACCCCAACCAGCAAAACAACAAACACATATGGGGAAAATCCAGTTCAGAGGTCTACTGTGTCCCTTTAAACAGACATCAGCTTTAAAGCACGGAATAAGAAAATCCCGTGGCCCAGATCTTGGGGTACATTGTGGCTGCTTTAACTTGAATCATGAACACATTCTGGGAATGAAGCCAGTATCCCTGGCCAAGTGAGGTCACCCACATGCACAGGGATCTTCTGGGGGCCCTGAGCCAGCCTCTCCTGTCATGTCAGCCTTCTTTGGGGAAACCTGGACAGGTCTGCCCCAAACTTTCACTTGATGCAATATTCTGAGCAATTTCAAGACCCATGGCAGCATCACCCCACATGTACATCTCCCCCAGCAGAAGTGTGCTGCTTCTCAGATCCTGTGGAAAGCCGAAATGACATTAACTCAACTGACCAAACTGGAACTGCAGTCCTCCTCAAACTTTGTGGAAAAAAATGCAAACTGTGTTTAGTCTTGTAAAGCATAAAGGCACTGAAAGTCATATAAGCAGCTTCACGAGGACAAGGAAAACCAGCCTCCTCTACGAAATACCGCGAGCTATCAGAATTACCTTCCCTGGTGTTAAACTCCTAGTATGAAGCCTCCTTCTATCACAAGGAACAACATTTGGCTTTATATTACCAAGTTGTAGAATTCATCACTTTCATCTTTCTGCCATCTGCAGGATATTGAAAATGAAATGAAAACATAAAAGGATTTTTAACATGAGGGGAACACCTGATGTATGAAGTTATTCAAGCCGCAGGAATGTGTGGTATTGCACATTCTCACTGTCACAGCCTTTGTTGAAAAGGATTTCCCTGACCTTTTCTCTAACCAGCAAACAAATAAGCCCTATCTCTCAGCAGGAGAGAGCCACTGCTCCATTAGATCATTAAGCAGTTCTATTCAGACTATCCCAGTCCCCTGTCCTTGGCCCTGAAGAAAGAGTTGGCACCGGTCCAATCACTCAGATAGAAGGAAGGCAAATGTGCTTTCGTAGGGTACAGCTTGAAATGTCACAGCAGGATGAAAGTCGTGGAACAGACAGCAGTGAGGAAAAGATGTGGTGCTACATGAGGGGTAGTGTTCCAACAAGGAAAGGCTGGTGTTTCAGTCTGCCAAACAACGTAATGACTCATCCAGGCAGAAAAATATTACCACCATGGGAATATTTGGAACGTCTCAGTCTGAGAGTAATTAGAGACTAAACTACACCGGCATGCTTCAGTGATGAAATGAGAACATAAGCAATACCTCTGTCAAGTTCTGATTGGCGAGTATAAAATGAATATGGGTTTCTATCATATCTGACCACAAACTAGTAACTTGCAGCAGATTGTCAGAATGGGGAAATATTTCCACTTTCTCATAAAATACGACAGCACAACAACGAAAAAAAACCAAACCCAAACCAAAAACCTGGTGAAGTGAAAAATGTTACAGTTGGCAGTAAGAGTTTTAAGGAAAATAATTACCATGATTATATAATTTAATCCTTGTAACAGGCATTTGCACATAGCATTTTCAACCTCTAATTACTCTGTCTGCGACAGAATAAAAAAGGGTAAGAAGAGGATGGGCAAAAGCAGCGAATGCTGACAGTTTCATTTTATTAATAACTACTGTATACAAATCACTAAATGAAAAGCACAAATGTTTAATGGATATAGGTAATGGAATTATTGTGCTACTTATCAGCTGTAAAAATGTAAATACTTTGGCAAGAAGGACAAATGTTAATTTTTATTCTTTTGTATTTCCAACTTGTGCACAATTTGTATTCATTAAGCAATGCAAAAGGCCTTTTTTTCTTTATAATTGTAAAGTGACATTATAATTAAATTGTATAACCTCAGCAGCATCTGCAATTTAAAGGATCACTTACAAGCTGGCTGGACAAAGTGCACCACATTAAGCCACAAAACTGAGTTACACATCAATAACCCTTCATTCCAGTGGCTGGGTCAGAACCTCAGCAACATGAAGGAAAAAGGGGAAAAAAAAAAAAAAAAGGAAGAAAGATTATTCAGAGTAAAAAGGTCCAGAAGGTCAGAAGCAAAACCGCTTACAAGATCAAAATTCCCAGGATTCTTTAAGACCACATAGACTGAAACCTCCTGTGACACCTGTTTGACTTCTTTAGGCAGGATGGACACTTGTAGTTCAGCTGAACTAAAACACAGTTCCCAGATTAAAAGGAAAGGCAAACACAAATTACCACCCTACACAATATGAACAACCTCCATTAGATTGGCTTAATAAACTCTAATAGATGTATAGCTTAATACAATATTCAGCTATTGACATAAACATAAATATAAATTTCAAAGAAAATAAAGTACTTTAGTAAAACTACCTGTGCAATAAAAATTAATGAACTCCAAATGATTCTGCACATCTCCACCAAATTGCATTTTCAGGCTCACATCTTCAGGACATGCTGGGTGGTTTGATGCATTCCCACAATTCATCTTCCTGCTAAGCCAATTTTAATTTAAATGCAATTAAAGGCTCAAAATGAACATTATGTATTAGATAAAGCCTTGAATCTGCAGACTATCATAAATATGATTTTCAGAAAAATTAATTACAAGCCATTAGGGTACAAGTCATCTTACTGCAAATGTTGAGTTAAACTGCAGAATCAGTTTGTTCCTTCCATTAAATGTTAAATACTGATTTTAAGCTTTGCTCCGAGTTAATAGCAGAAGGTTAGTGTAAAAGAAAAAATGCTTCTGAAATAATCCTCAGAGATTCTGAAGACTTATAAACCTCCATTAATGGAGGGAGGAAAAAAATGGTGTTCTCAGTAAATGCTTTGGAACTATGAGATTTTGATCTACTTTTGGTCAATTTTTAAAATAATAATAAAACGCCTCACATACTTCTCATACTCTGAATACAAGAGATTTCTGCTTAAGACAGAGTTGGAGTATACCTGCTTCAAAGGAAAAATCCTTCTATGTCAGGTGGTGTTTTTAAACCAGTAGCTGGAAGACAGCCACAAACCACACTGCAGACCTGATAGAAAGTCAAGCAAGAGCATCTTTTTGGTGTCCCTTGCTATAAGCTGGAGCCTGAGGATTCAGTGCAATCCCAGCATTCAAGCAGCAGCTGTGCAAAATGCTGATTTCTGACTCTGCAACCTTTCGGATGTTCCTGAAAGAGACTTCTAAATGTGCCTTTAACTCCTAGCAACAACAGCACAGAATTCATGCAGCCTAAGTTGTTCTATATGCTTATATATTGTCCTGTACACCTATATATACCTATACCACTTCCATATTGTCCTGTACACCTATATATACCTATACCACTTCTATATTGTCCTGTACACCTATATATACCTATACCACTTCTATATTGTCCTGTATACCTATATATACCTATACCACTTATATATTCATAGCATGGTAAGGTTGGAAGGGACCTCAAGGATCATCCAGTTCCAAGCCCCTGCCATAGGCAGGGACACCTCCCACTAGCACAGATCACTCAAGGCCTCATCCAACCTGGCCTTGAACACCTCCAGGGTGGGAGCAGCCACAACCTCCCTGGGCAACCTGTGCCAGTGTCTCACCACCCTCACTGCAAACAACTTCCTCCTAACATCCAGTTTAAATCTTCCCCCTGCCAGTTTAAACCCATTTCCCCTTGTCCTGTCATTGCAAGACCTTGTCAATAGTCCCTCCCTAGCCTTCCTGTAGGCCCCCTTCAGATACTGGAAGGCTACTCCAAGGTCTCCTGGAAACCTTCTCTTCTCCGGGCTGCAGAGCCCCAACTCTCTCAGCCTGTTCTCATAGGAGAGCTGCTGCAGCCCTCTGATCATCTTTGTGGCCTCCTCTGGACCCGCCCCAACAGTTCCAGTTGTCCTATATACCTGTACACACCTATGCCACTTACATATTGTTCTATATGACTATATATATAGAATGCCAAAGAGCTTCAAAATTAGATGAGACAGATACTGTATATAATGTATACTATGAAAGGGGCACTTAATACCCCTCAGAACTAAAAGCAGTTTTCCTACACATATGACTTCTGAACCTCACTGCTAGCTCTTCTTTAACACCATCCCATAGCTACTACATTGTTCCCACCAATATCACCCACAATAGATTCAAAGGCAAACTGTGCTTAATTCCCATTTCCCAAAGTGACATATTTTATACACAATATGTCAAAATTATGCATTTTTCATTAACTTCTGTTCTATCATTAAACAGAAAAGCAAAGACACGGTTAGTGAAATTTGCCATTAATCTCATAATAATTGCTTATAAATGTTCACGCTACGCTGAAGAGCTGAATGCATCACATGTAGTTGAGGGGGTCAAGGTAACTTTAAAAAATAAATCTTTATTAAATCACAGTTTCCTTTTCTGACATTATTCAATTTAAGCACGAACACTGAAACTCACACCTTCATCTTCTGCACACTTGATTCAACTTAATTTTATCTGCTGGAATATCAAACGTTTCAATATCCATCTCTATATCCAGGCCCTCCTCCAGCTGCTAACTACTCCAGCCCTCCAGGGGACTGCATGTTTTTGCTTCAATCCATTTATTGTCTTTTGCTTGTCTACCTCTATTCCCAGACACCAATGTACTCACTTCTGGATATTAGTAGATAACCTCTGTGCAGTGGGAGTTTAATGAAATACCTGGCCATCAAGCTGGATGAATGTTATTTTGGCAATTGAACTTCATAATTTAAGGGCATTAGTATGACATTGTCTAATTTCAAGGAAAGTGGAAAGTTGTTATATTCTGCTAAAATACTTTGTGATGCCTGTAGATCCTTTAACAATTTTACTCCCAGGAGAGTCAGATTCTGAAATAAAATTTATGATACACTTCGACAGTTTCAAAAATCAGAGCAATGATTAAGTCTAATGAACACAGAAGACAACTATATCCCTAATGAGCTTGTTGCACACTTCTCACTGGCAAACATTTTTTTCCTTGCGGCTAATGATATGTAAGAGACTTAGAGGCACCCAACAGGATACTTTTCATGATACTGGGTTTTGACAACAACATACAAGAACGGACACTTAAGACATGCTCAGTTACATCTGGAAAGACCATAGAAGCTCTTACTTGAAGCCACCACACTGTGGCATCATTCTGTGGGCCAAAGAAATAAGCCACAAACTTTATCCATGAAGATGATGTGCAACTACAGCCTCTATACCATAGAGTAACTAGGAACACTCTCAAAATGCTATTTTTTGTAATTTTTATGTACACCACCCTGAATCTCTAAATAGTCTAACAGAGTTTCATCCCTGAACCTTTTACCACATACAACTTCAAAAACAAGAGGTTCGGAAGACCAATCTGAGTCCACTACCATCACTGAGGTTTTTTCCATTGACTTCAGTATATTGGGCATCAACATGTTTGTATTGCCAACCTGAGATTAATTAGTCTGAATACATCATCTAAAGTATGGAACAGATCCACACCACACACACTCCTCTCCGTCGTTTCAACTGTCTATCATATTCTTGCATGTTATGGAAGACCAGGTTAAAAATAAAAGCAAAACTGCTTACAAGATCTAAATTCCCAGGGTTCCTTAGGAGTGTGTGCACCGAAACCTGCAATAACACATTTGGTTTCCTTCGGCAGCTCACAGACTTGTAGCTGGGCTGAACTAACTGCAAGTTAAAAGGAAGGGCAAACACAAATTACCTCTCTACACAGCAGGAACAACCCCCACCAGGCTAGGTTAACAAATGCTAACGATACTCTGTCTAGGGACAGGGGCTAGTCCTTTTCACCACAAGATTTGTAACTGGGAGTCTAGAAGCGTGGTATCTATCACCGATGATAGAATACACTAAGGCAGGTACAAGGGGAAAAGAGAGAGGAGCTGACTGCATTTGCCAGCGAGATGCCTCTCACTCTGCAAGACGAATGCATAGCAACGCCATGGAGGAAGTTCAGAGAACACTCCAAATCTAGCACAGTGTATAGAACAGAGATACAATGAGCTCTTGTCCGAATTTTCAAGCACAAATCCCTTTACACTCTCCCAAGCTTACTGCCGTTTGCCATTAGATTTTTCATTTCCAAATAATTCAGCAACTAAACAGGTGGAAAAAGTCAAACTCTGCCAAGCTTGGCTGCCCAGGAAGCTGTTGAAACCATGAGGTTGCCATTCGGAAAAAGATCTTTGTGACAGCATGAGCTCACTCTGAATAGCTGTGTGTTCAGCAATGTGCATGTTAACGAATGCATTGTCCATTGTTATCGCAGAATGTTATTCAGGGTTTCATGCAGATGTTAATAAAGGTTATGTTTTACTGTTTTTTTCCCCCCTGCAAATTTAAAACACAAGTTTGTTTTGTTTTTTTTTTTAATTTTCCTTATCCTGGTTATTGCTGCTTCTCTTAGGAAAGGGGTCCAAGGCCAATTAATCCTCCAGCCATTCCTGAATCTCATTTTCATTTGCTGCTTTCAGTATATTAATCAATTTCCACTTCCTTTGTACTCTGCATTCAAAACTCAAACCCTTTTCATTCACACACCACTGCTAAATTCCAGCCCCACACTGCAGCTAATCTTCATATCCATCCCTCTTTTCAGCAATTCTCACTCTAACAAAAGTTATCTTCCTTCCCCTTAATCTTCACCATCCTTACATTTCCTTGAAAGGCTGAGAAACATCATCTTAGATGGTGTTTATTCATTTTGCTTATTGCTGAATCCTTCCTAAACAACTCACCCCAAGCTTACTAAGCTTCTGTTTACACACAAACACTACATGCATACACACTCACAATCAGCCTAGCTTTCTAAAAGGCCAAATTGTTCTCCAAATCCTCCCTACTCATGAAATGGTGGACTTCTGAGATTAGACATGACACTGAAGCTCCCAATCTCTACTACTAAAAGCAGCAGGAGCTCACCTTCAAATCAGTGAGAAGTTTCTCAGCAGAATAACAATATTTTAACCTTTGCCTAAGGACTTGAGCAAACTACCCATGCTGTATGCTTAAAGAAAAGTATTTCAGAGGCAGTTCTGCCAGAATAAGGAATGGGTTTGAAAGAGTTGTAGTTTTATTGGATGTCAAGGACTACAGCTGGTCACAATAGTTCCTTAAATTTCTCTCAGTACAAGTGTGTTGGCTTCAGACTCATAAAAAGAACACTTTTAGTATTTTTTTAAAAAAGATGGACAATATTGCTGCCATTTTTTTCTTTTTTTTTTTTTTCCTTTTTAATATTCAGCTTTACTGATGCACAAACTTTTAATGTGGGGCTCTGTGAGGCTGACTTCTTTTAATCTTCTAGAGAAATCTTTCTTTCTGGCCTTTTCTCTTTTGTGAGCATCCATATGAAACTATTTCAGTAGACTCATAAAACTAAATTAAAAGAACCCAAACACCCCAAGGTGTTAGAAAAAAGTCTCAAGGCATAAGAAAAATAAGCAATGACCCTTACATGTAAGTAGGGGTCCACAAAGGCACTCACTGCTTTTTTTTTTAGCTCATGCATCTGCCTAAACACATTTAGAACTAAGACCTTTCTGAACACCTTCTGGGCATGCCCTGAAGCCACTCAGCTGTGTCAGGGCTATTCTGGGATGTTTTACAGGATTATTTTCCTTTCAGCAGGGAACTGTTGGTGTTATTCCCACACACATACTTATGTTGGCCTGTTCACAAGACAGCTTAAAACCAGTATTTCATAATGGGACATGCTCAACTAGCAAACAGAAAAGGATGAAGCAATAACTTTCTGTTGACCTCTGTCTTGTTGCTAGGATTCCAGATTAGGCTTCTGTTTAGCAAACAGGTTAAATAAAACAATTAATTTTTACTTTATTAAATTTGTAATATTTCCTATTCACTATATATATATATAAAAAAAATCTTTCTAGTTTTAAAATGTATGCATTATATTTCCCTATTAATCCTGCATAAAGCTTGGTGTTGTGGAGCAAGAGG
>VWYK01079868.1:0-14096 GCA_013399775.1 Semnornis frantzii | reverse complement strand
CAAGAAACATTTAAATGTTAGTCTGAAAAAGCTGAATGTAAAACCAACCACTTAATTAAAAAAGAAGGGCTTATTTCTTATAGACTTGCACAGGTAAGCAAACAGAATTGCTGAACACCATCTAAATCAGGGGGACATAAATCTTGCATAAATTATACAATTAAGCTGCATTTCTATTACAAATGCTACAAAATGGCAAGGCACAACTGTCTTACCAACTTCCTCATCAAGTCGTTCTGCTGGGTAAAGATTTCTTCAACTACTGTGATTACAACAATGTACAGAGGACTACAATAGTCCTCCCAGGTCTTCAAATTCAACCCCAGTGAATGTAGCCTTGTCACAAAGCCTACATGGCAGCTGACACAGTTGCTCACTACAAAACCCGTGAGGTTTCTTATCACCACTCTGTTCCGCAACATCAAGCTTGCCAGTTGAGAAACATCACAATATAGAAACACCCTACAGTATAATTGTAAATGGAAAGCATGTTCCTTTTAGACTCCTTTTGGTAGGCTAAGCAAACCAGGTCTTCTAGTCTCATCTCCCATGCTTTCCACTTCCATGAAAACAAAGCTGGTTTCTTTCTAAGACCTTCTTTCTCAGGGGTTTTGAGATCCGAATCAGATGTTGATGGCTGTTCATTGTGCAAACACCTTCATATATGTGAGTAACTGAGGGCAAATAATGTGAACTTAGGAGCCATCTTTTATTTTTTTTTAAGCATATTGAAACATTCAAGTGACAATCTTTATAGTGGAGGAACAGGTTTAGCTATCGGGAAGCTAAGTCTAACCTTCACAAAGGAGCCTGTTGCATTTCATGTTTATGCAACCACGGACGAGCACAGAATTTAAAATACCAGCAGAAAGTCCTATTTCTATTTTAGGTCAACAAGCAACTATAAATAATCTGAGTAAAAGTCAAAGCTAAACCACTCTAACAAAGAAGCAGAAAGGTTAAGTGTAACTGCCGAATCCAAACAGTACCTGGGAGCCTTCCTCATTATAATGTCTTGCATTTCGGAACATGAGCTTCATGTCTTCAATCATGGCTTCCTCCGCTGCGTACTTATCATTGCGGATGTTGTGTTCTATCATTTTCAAGTCCATTGGCTCCAAGATAATTTTATAATAGTCTGGATAGTCCTTTTTGGATGGCTTAACCATAAAAAGATCACAGAGCCGCCTGCCTGTGCCTGGCTCTCGAGCTTCCAAAACTGCATTGTATAAGATCTTCATTCGTTGCTTTCGTATATTCTTTTTACTGTGAGGTTAAAGAGAAGAACAAAGAGGAAAACAATAAATGTCAAGGGCTCTTTTCCCCACTTCCAACACCCATATCAAAATTACATTCTCCTCTACCATCAAAAAAAAAGGCCATCCACCTAAACACACACACAAGAAGTTCAACATCAAGACAGTGTGCAAGAAACACAGGTTCATTTGCAAATAATGACAGCAAAATAACCAGCACCTGCTAAATAAACAGGAAACCAGTTTCAAGATACGTTTTTCTCTCATTCACCTCAAGTTTAAGTGTTCTAAAGAATTAAAGAACTAGTTTGCAAAAATACCAAGGGCAAAAGGAGTGCTAAGCACTTTCTGAGTGCAGAGGAAACACATCAGTCAGGACTAGGTGTCTGAACCCAAGACCTCAAGATTCAGGGCAAACAGGGAAAATTCCCTCAGCCAATGTCTTTGCAACTACCTCTGCTGAAAGCAGAATATCAAAGACTTGAGTTATTTATTTCAGAGCAATTCTGCATCATCTTCATTACCAGATAAAAGAAAATAAGGACATCAAGAATGTAAAGAAGAGGCTGAATTGCTTAAATATCCATCAATCATATTCAAAAGACGTTACAAGTCATAAATCTCATCAGAAGTGCACACACAGGCAGAAAATGGCCATGCACTTGCTGTCACCACAAACTCTATGGTCATCCCACGTGTAGCTTGTCTCAAGAAATATGGCAGTACAACCAAGACACAGCTTATTACATCTTGAAATCGCTACCAAAACTACTTAGCAGTATATCGGAGAAGTAGTAGAAAAGAAGCAAAACAACCTGTGAAGATAGTCCACACATTGGGCTGAAACAAATAATGGAAATTAAATTCCTGACATTCCCTAACAAAATCACCTCGTTCAGTGCCAACTGCAGTGCCTTTGCCACTTACTGAGATTATGTTAACAACTGTCAAAAATAGTGGGCCAAAAAATGAAGTCAGAAAATAGCTTTGAATTAATTCAGTCCAACACTTAATGAGGTCCTAAGTTTGAGTAACAAATCCTTACACAAACGGTAAAAGTTATGGCTTAGTATTCTCTTTAACAAACAAAAGATGCAGTAGTGCCATGGTCTGTGGGAACAACAGAGGTGGATACCTTTTCCTTTTTGAGCTCCCAGTATCAGATGTAGCAGAAGAAATCATGCTATCCCCATCCTCAATATCATCTCTCCTAGCAAGCTCCTTCTTCTTTGCCTAAAAAAGGAACAAATCTCTGAAACCAAACTCACTGCTGGACACTTACAGAGTAGTACTAGCCATCAGAACAGATCAGATCCACGAAGAAAGGCAACTACGAGATTTTGAGATTAAACCACCATTCAAATATCTCCAGTGTTTTTTTAAATACAAGCTGGCCTTCACAGAACAGCAGCATAATTCTTTTTAGCTCTCAGAGAAGCTTTTGAGGAACCAATTTGAAAACAATACCATTGCAGACTGCAGCACTTCGCTGGAACATTTTATGGTATCTGAAATGTTTATCATCCTCCTGATTACCTGCAAACCTTGAAAAAAACTACCTCATTTATTTTGTTACAACTTCATTGGGTTAGGAGTGATAGTAAAGAATAGAAGTGACAGAGAAATCACAGAAGGTAGAAATGTGCTGAGAAAAAAAAATGCACCATGATGCTCTGCTCACTACCATACTTCCCCTGATGCAAGAAAATCTTACTGCATATAAAGATCTAGTAAAGAATTACTTTGCAAAAATATTCATTAGGGAAATATATTCACATACAGAATGAGATTCTTTTGATGGCAGTGTTCCACATACCTGCATAACCTGCTGCATTTTCAGTACTCTTTTATAGATGGCAGAATTTGGAACATTGTAGCGCTTGGCATTTTCAAACATCAAGTTGAGATCAGCCTCCAACTGATCTAAGGTTTCATATTCATGGTTCTTCAGTTTGGTTCTGCAAAACCAAAACATTGATCAGATATTTCACAACCTACACATTGCAAAACACTTCTTCCACATCTTCATGATAAATCAATACCCAAACAGCTCTGACGACAGGAATGTCTTCTCTTTTTCTGAAGCTACAGTAACAGCTTCCAGTTGTAACTACAGTTACATTCCCAAAAAATGATTTTAGTAATTCTGAAAGCTGCACTTCTGGAAGTTGTGCAGACTTAAGTCCTGTTTTCATACTTGGATGAGATGTGGTAGACATGAGTCAGAAGCACAGCCTGTTGAGACTACTCCAGTACACCTCAGCAGTGACATGTAAGGCCACTGAAATCAATGCAATAGGTTAGCTCCACACAGCCACAAACACTGCCTTCCCTACACACAGCCACAAACACTGCCTTCCCTACACACAGCCACAAACACTGCCTTCCCTACACACAGCCACAAACACTGCCTTCCCTACACACAGCCACAAACACTGCCTTCCCTACACACAGCCACAAACACTGCCTTCCCTACACACAGCCACAAACACTGCCTTCCCTACACACAGCCACAAACACTGCCTTCCCTACACACAGCCACAAACACTGCCTTCCCTACACATCAATTACACTCGATTCAGTAAGAATCAGAAGTGCCCAACACCTCCTATGGCAAACCCTGCCCAATTCTGCCTTCTCTTAAAACCACCTGCTTGCTGACTGGTGCTACCTGCAAAGCACATTTCACATGAAAGGAGTTAGGAAAAGATTAACAATAAAAAAAAGGGTTTTTTTTCATATGCTGAACACATGAATAACTGCACTAAGTTCTTCCACAAGTCAGAAAGTTCTAGACAACTTTTGTAAGTCTTCAGATAACATTAAACACAACAGAAAACAGTAATCTGTAACAATGCAAAAAAAAGCCACCAAAAATCTCACCATTTCAAGTGAACCTTAACAGATTCTGGTGCAGTGAACTGTGATGTTTAGATTCCTCCCATCGATCGTTGTCCCAAAGGATACACATACTTAAGAACAAAGCATTTAAATCCTCAAATGGTAGATATCCCACAAACCCAACTGTGTTTCGCACTACATCCATGTGCTTTTGCAAAGTCTCAGATTCCTGGAGTGCAAGACACCAGGTATCTCTTGCCCATATGCCCACCAGGTATGCCCATGAGGATAGAAATTTCAGTGCAGAAATTTTAGGAGAAATGCTGTCAGGTGTGCTATGGTGTTGAAAACCTTGATCCACTTCCCTTAGGGATCATACTTAACACTAGGAAAAGCAGAAAGGCAGGTGCCCACCTATGGCAAATTGTTTGTCTTGCAACAGATACTGAGTGTAGTTTTCATGGAAGGTTTCTCTCAGTTGCATCTGTTTATACATAATTTGAGTCCATACTCTTTGGTACACTCAGACAAAAAGTTTCCTGGCAACTGTCAATGATTTCTCAATTTCCATCAAGTACATTTTGTGCTTCACTTAAGACAAGGCATTTTCTTTGCCAAGCCAACAGCTGTACTAAAGCATGAGAAAAAAATGCTTTAAAGTCACTAATGGACATACACCAGTGTGACAGCCCCATACTTTGTCCCCAGCACAGGCAAAACACCTTCTGACAGGTTCGAAAAAATACAAAAACACCAAGAAAGCACCTTTGTTACTTCCTGATCTAAGAAAGACACTGCTTGTTCAACTATGTCTAACAGTTTATATTATGTGATAGCTGATGTTTACAGACCTATGTATTAGAGTGGATTACAAATATACGATTAGTGTTAGGTCCAATCCTCGCTCTCTGGATCTGGAGGATCAGCACTTCTGCAGCGTAGCTCTGACAGGGACTAGAGCCCCAGTGGCCATGGGCAGGCAGCTATGGTCACCTTAATGCACTCAGGACCCTGACACATACTCATCATATTAGCTCATCTTGGACCACCAAAGATATTGCTCTTTTCATTCATTTATAAGCCTAACAGTTGTGCTCTTGAGACTTGACGAAACTCTCATGTCTCACAGTACTGCTTACTTCAGTCCAGATTAGCTACATCATAAATGAAATTATTTATTCTCCACGTTTATACTGTGACCTAGACAAAAGGGGTGTAACTGCAGCTGTATTTCTGCAGTTCACTTTTCTGAAGACTATCAATTTAAAAAACATAGCAGCAAGAAGTAACCAAGTCATCACAATCAAGGAAAGAGAAAAGATGGGGGAGTTCTGTAGAAGGTTTCGTTTCATCTCTGCTCCCCACCTAGCTGTCAGAATTATATGGCAAACTTTCAATCACATTACAAATGAAACTTCATGGAAAATAAACCCAAAGACAGCCCTCTACAAAGGATAATAAAAAGACTGATGCAGACTGAGCTGGAACAAGCAGCAACCAAACCTAGAGGAAAGATGGTACATACTGCATTAAGTATCAACAACTGGACCACAAGATAGGATTCTGGAAATAAAAGAAACCCTTGAATAGTGTCCCAACAGATGTAGTTTGCATTCTGTATTCTTACCTGATCTGCTGCAATGAAATAGGTGCTTTAATTTGTTGATAGTAATCAGGATACTTTTTCTTAGAGGGTAAGTGGAAAAAGGGTTCAGAAATGAGCTGGCCCTGATTATTTCGGCAACTTCTAACTGTGTCATAAAGCTGATAAAGAGGATTAGAAGTGTCCATGAAGGAAGTAATGCTCTCAGCTNGCAGCTGCACAGAGAGAAAGGAAAAAATGGGAAATTCAGCAGGACAACTCAGAGTGGGTAAAGATCTAAACCAGGAGAAAAGGCAGTCCCTCAGCTGCTGGTGTTCAGCCACTTTCTGGTAGTCAGATTCATATCTCAGAAAAAGACATCAAAAATCTTGTCTCATGTTGACAAAAATAGCACTTGATTTAGGTATTGCAATCTCTCTTATCAGATGAGATTTCTGTCACTGGGTAATGCATCATTGTCACCTACAAGTGCTGACAAGTGCTCATGTGAGACCATACACAGGACTATTCAGCCACGCACTACCTATACAATAGCTAGGTCCTCATTCACCCTTCAAAGCATTAACACAAAATATTTGTGTCAAGTACATCTGGACATTGAATTACTGCCATTCTGCTGACAGGAGCTCACTGCAAGAATATAAACTGGCAAACTATTTTTCAAAATCACCCAGTCAATTAAGCAAGAGGGCAAAAAAAATTTTTTTTTCTCCCCATTTTTGCCTAGGTATTAAAAAGATTACTTCAAAACCTGTATAATCCTTTAGACCACATTAATCACAGTTGAATTAAAAATCTGTGAAATTTAGAAGAAAAAGACACTGAAGCCTGAAGCTGCCTCTCTAATATATTGAGCAAAATGAAGGTGAAAGGAGTGTTTTAGAGTTATTATATAATGAGCACAAGTAAGTCATAATAAAGTATTGAGACATTTTATAGCAAACTCTTCTAGTTAACTCTTTGAAGCACATATTATGCTTCAGGTTTAGGATGAATGGAAGAAATGCTCTGATGAGCTAACACTTCCTGCAGATGAAGCTAGGAGAAACACCACATGAGCATCAGAAACACAATAGGGATGAAACACACACCAGTAGTAGAAATACAGGTTGTGAAGCACTAAATGGCCACTCCTTCCACATTTCTCAGTAACACAAAAGGTGTCATCTGTAACTTGCAGGAAGGCATAACATATAATCTGTGTGGTTTTGCACATACTAGAGCTAAATTACACCCCTCTCGTGACTTAAAGTTTGAAGGAAAGCTTGGCAGACACCGGACTGGGAAATGCAGTTACACAAAAGACAGTTCTCTAACACTCACGCCAAGTTTCCAGCTGGCATTTTCGTTATTGCTCAGTGGTGGCTGGCAACGTTTCAAGCTTTCTATCCAAGTTCAGTAAAGACATATTGAAATGATGACAAAGTCAGGAGACACTGAATGCATAACATACTACTATCATTTCTCCTCTGGTCTGACACTGCAGACCTAGGTGAGCATATGATGTAAGAGACCTACCAGACAAGTCAGATGCAAGCTAGAACACAAGCAGACCTCATAACGAAGATGTTAATTACTGCTTCACAGAAGACATTCAAAATTACCCTAATTATGTACCTGTTTGTCTATCAGCATCACTTAATGGCTTAGCATCTACTACACAGTAGCCAGCAAAGCAAGAGTTGGACAGAATAACTCAGGTAGAAGTAAAAGACTGGATATAGTGCTGTGGTTTTCCTGTACCAAATACAGCATTTATCTCCATGTTCGGGCTGATAACAGCTAAGAGAATGCTATCAAGTTTCCAAAATACATTACACAGCAAAACACTGACTTTGGGTTTGTTTACTCAAACACTTCAGTCTGTTTACTCAAACATTTCAGTTTGTTTACTCAAAATGTTTAGTTTTGAGTGCTCCATCAAAAAGTAAAGAAATAGAAAAGAATAAACAGAAGAACTTGGTTTTATGAAAGAGAAAACATAACAAATCAGTCCAGTATCTTCTTGTTCTCTTGACACGTGCCAGCCAGCAACAAAGCAGTTCTATTTCCTAAATAAGAAATACACTTCCTTTGTATTAAATGTAGAGCACAAGGAATTCTCTAAATAAGAATAAGTAAATTAAACACTAAAAAGAAAGCATTTAGCATACTCTTGTCATACAGCTACAACACTTTCATTACACACGTTCTTTAAAAGCAATGTGCCAAACATGACATATTCCTACATATGCAGAAAATGCTAACATTCTGCTAATATCTGTTACTTTAAGAACTGAGTAAGAATTTAGACAGACAGGTTGGTATTTGCTATGGAACAACATAATGCGAGACTAAATTCTTTAAGATGCAGTAGCACCATGGCTCATATCCCCCACCAAGCACACACTGGCAGTGGAGAGTAAGTCGTTTTCTTTCCCTGCAGCTGTTACCGCAACTACAGTTGGCAGAGAGGAAAAACCTCTGCAGCAAACTGTAATCACAAAATAACTGCCACTGAACAGGCCCAAACAAAAGGTATTTCCTGCTGCTCATCCCATACAACAGTAATTGGTTCCTAATGAAGGGAGAGCATCATAATGGAGTGATGTTTAACTGACTTCACTGCAAAAGGAGGAAGCTATCTGATTCACAGTTGATACCAGATAAAAATGCATAAACCATATGCAAGTACTCTTACTTGATGAGGAGGTAGAAAAAGAGCAGAGAGAGAGTATTTGAAAGCACAGGAAAGAAAATCAGTCTTTACTGAATAAGTGATTTACTGTAAACAGTCTCCTAAAGCACCCAGACAACAACGAATGCTCAAGTTTAACTGAAGACAGATGCTAGTAAAATCAAAAGCAGTATCTAGTCTTAAAACATTTCTAAATGAAATAATAAATAAAATAGCTTTGCTTACAAAATTAAATACTTAGTTGTGAGTAACACATAATGACTATCTATGCCTGCATTTACAGATTCATAATGAGGAGCAAGGGAGCTTCAGACACTGCTCAGAGAATCATAGAATGACCTAGGCTGGAAAAGACTTCCAAGAACTGCAAGTCCAACCACTAATCCAGCACTACCAAGTCCACTGCTAAACCATGTCCTTAAGCACCACACTTCCAGGGATGTCCTTGTACATTTGAGCTGGCAATCTTCTACAAGATTCATCGCACCAGGACTAAAAATAGCAGCTAACGATCACACCGAAACAAGCTAATAAACATTCCTCACACCTTCCAGAAAGCAGCTGCTCTGAAGCAGCAACTGAATTCTGGGCTAACCACAAGAAAATCCCCACTACATTTTTGCTTGCACCAAGAACAAAAACACACAAAAAAAAAAATTCTGTCACACTTGGTAAACACCCCAAATAGATATACTGAGCTGCATCATTGCACATCAGTGCAGAAATGGGTAAACAAAAAATTAAACAGATACAAGTACAAAAACACTTTGGAAACCTGCTCTGAGACAAATGCAAGGAAGTTACTGACCAGAATATTTTATGACCATACAGAAATATCTGATATAATCCACATACAAGCTGGTCTTGTCTAATATCTTTATCAATGACCTGGCTAAGGGAATTGAGTATGCCATCAGTAAGTTTGCAGATAACACCAAACTGGGTGGGAGTTCTGATCTGCTCACAAGTGCAGAGGAATCTGGTCAGAGTTGGATATATGAGGCCTGACAAGTTTTATGAGGTTTAACAAGGCCAAGTTCCAGAGCCTGCGTCTGGATCACAAAAAAACCCTGCAACACTACAGGCTGGGAGAAAAGTGGCTGGACAGCTACCTGGCAGAAAAGGACCTTGGAGTGTCGTCTGACAGGCAGCTGAATGGGAAACAACAGTGTGCTGAGGTGGCCAGGAAGGCCAACAGCATCCTGGCCTGGATCAGCAGCGGTGCAGCGAGCAGGAATGGGAAAGTGATTGTGCCTCTGTAATGGGCACTGGGGAAGCCACACTTCAAATACTGGGTTCAGTTTTGGGCCCCTCACTACAAGAAAGACATTAAGGGGCTGGAGTGTGGCCAGAGCAGAGTAACAAAGCCCGTGAAGAGTATGGAGAACAGGCCCACTGAGGAACAGCTGAGGGAACTGTGATTGTTTAGTCTGGAGAAGAAAAGGCTGGAGGGAGACCTTATCGTTCTCTGTAACTACCTGAAAGGAGGTTGTAGTAAGGTGGGTGTTGCTCTCTTGTCCCAAGTATCAAGTGATAGGATGAGAGGAAATGTCCTCAAGTTGTGCCAGGGGAGGTTTATATCGGATATTAAGAAGAATTTCTTTATTGAAGGAGTGGTCAGGTATTGGAACAGGCTACCCACAGAGGCAATGGAGTCACCATCCCTGGAGGCGTTCAAGAAGCATGGGCCACGGCACTTTGGGACATGATTCAATGGCCATGGTAGCATTAGGTCAATGGCTGGACTCAATAATCTCTGAAGTCTTTTCCAACCAAAGCAATTCTATGATTCTATAATGCTAAAGCATACTTATTGTGAAACTAAAGATGCTGTATGAAGGCATGCCTTCTTGTGTCCTTTTGTTTAGCATAAGTCTTCATGCAAGACATCATGGCTGCTAGGCTAGACTAGATATTTCTACATTAACTTCCAACATTTATCTACCCTTACACCTTACATAGATAATCTTTGCTTTAAAAAATAAGACCGGACAGGTACTTAGAAGATCAAATAGCACATGAGAGCAAGAGAAAACATCTCTGTGAGAGCAAGATTTCTCTCAAACCACTGCGGCACTATAAATCTCATTTACTGAAAGCACCATCCAAGTCTTTTCCAGTGCTTCTTCTTCTGTTTCATAGAAGAGGAATAAAGGAGAAATAAAAACAAGCAAGAGTTTCCTAAAGTTTGGGAAAATATACTTAGAAACACACACTAAACTCAATACGTGCATGAAGTCTGGCCTGTCTTGTCTTACCAGCTGTAAGTTTATACAGTCATGTTTTAAGGAAACAGTGACTGGATTTAACAGAGTTAAACATTGAGTTTGGAAACACTGCAAAATATTTTTTAAATAAAGATATTTGAACGTATAAGGAACACTACAGTTTTGCTTATTCCAAAAATTTTAATTAAAGAAAAATAAATGGAGAAACTGCAGTTCAGTTCCTACCAGCCAAAGCTGCATCCTCATCACTTTCTGATCCATATTGCAATGCCATGGTTATTGCTGACAAACGATCCCCTTGGGCTGATCTTTTGTTACTATAAAAGAGAAAAAGTTTAAAAAAAAAAAAAAAAGAAAAAAAAAAGGCAAGATTAAAAAAAGAGTTATCAGGTTAACCATCAGGGGTCACCCAGAGTGTGGAAGTAAACAAGGGAAGCTCATGACTGTTGCCTTCATTATCAGGTACATACACAACACTGTGCACAAAAAGACGGAAGCCCTTAACAAGAGAAACCACTAAAGACCCATTAGATTGCTTCTACTTTAAAAGGTGGTCCAGCAAACTGAAATACTGGACACACAATCAGAAAACTAGAGCTCAAGATAGCTATTTTCTGTCCTATTTTGAATACTGAAGTATTAGAATTATTGGGGGAGAAGGGAGATGATAACAAATCCCTCACAATTAATAACTTTGTTATGTGATTCTGTTTTATAGGGATTTGTATACATGAAGGAACTCAGCACTGAAACCTGTATATGCTGCCTCCTCTCATTATCCCATTCCCCCATCCCAAACTTAGGTATATTCAGCAAACAAGAGTGCCTGTATGTGAAGCAGCTTCCCTCTGCTTTTTAGGTGGACTAAATCAGTGTCCACACTGGCTATGGACTCAAAAGATTTCTTCAGCACCCTTCTCTTCCTCCCTTTTGTCCTAAACCTGAGGCAGTGCATTTCATACCAACACTGTAGGCTATGCCTGACAATTTGTTTTTTTTTCACTAGGCCAAGCCTTGCACTGTGGGAGCAAAGTGAAGATTGGGAAAAAATAGATGGGTTGCTTAGAATGATACCAAAGACGTACAAAAGCTCAATCCCTTCAGGACCCTTGCAACTGCTCTGTTAAACCATGGTTTCAGAGTATATACATAGGGCATTAAGTAGGAGTAGTACTGTTTGAAGACAGTAACTCACAGACAGTAAACACGAGACCTCTGCAAAGTACCAACAGACTCAACTGATGACCAAAAGAGTAAACCACAAAGCCTCTTGTAACTCAGACTACTCAGCAAGTTTGTCATAAATGTATCCCAAATACAACACTTCCCTTTTACAGGCTTCATTGGTTTCCACCATCCACCTCTCAATTATTTAGTCTCATTTATTATTTCTTTTTAAGTTTTCAAATATAATTTTTCTAGGTTTACAACACACTCCACAGATTTTTTCACCTGCGTTATTTTACAGTGAAGCTTAACATGCTGTTCTTCCAAACATTTCTAAGGAAATAATTGCAGACAGAGCATTTTCTGACAGGTGTTGTGAAAAGTTAATCACAAAACCAAACATGGACATGTAATTGTGGCAAAGCAGCTTACTAAACTGTACTTCCTAAATATTTGACTCAAATATATTTGAATCTCAAAAGTATCTGAGTCAATGTTGACAATAATTCTCAAATAATACTAAAAAAATCCCAAATTTTAGCATTTCCATATGACGACGTTTCAGTTTTTCCTCCAAGTCCACAATTTACTTACCGGTAATATTTGTTAGAAGAATTTCTCTCATCACCAACACTGCCTTTACCCTGTGAGGAGGGACCTGTCAGCTTGGAAGCAGTCAAATTTGATGGAGTCCTTAAGGCAGAAGAGACAAGCCAAGGAAAGGAGAAAAAAAGAGGCCCACCTTAGACCCAAGAAAAGATGTGGCAAGGATAAAGCTTCTTACAGTTACTTTGATAGATCAGTCAAAAGGATCAGAAACAGAGATAAAATATTTTAAAGCTAAAAGTAATACTAGAATACTTAGTGCTTTAGCATTAATATCCATTTTGTTTATGAAGTCAGAAGAAGGTAACGTTTAGATTGAGGATTAATAGCTATACACACAGCTCAGCCTACAACAGCAGCGAAAGCAGCCAACAAAACATTCCTTAGTATCGAGGTAAAGTTAACTATACAGATCCAATCAAGTTTTATCGATAACTAGCAAAATCACTGTCAAGTTGCTTGGCAGTGCAAATTGTCAAGCCACTTCAATTTTGCCACTTTATTTAAGGGAGGACAGTTAAATGCACCAACAAAGAGCAATTCAGTATGGCAAAGGAGACAATGAAATGTGCAAAATGAAAAGCATGGGTTTTGACACAGAGGCAACACAGCTGTAGAACTTAGGTTAGTAGTGTTATGATACATTTGAGCCAGATCCATTGGTGACGAATATAAACCAGATGTAAATTTAGAAGAAAAATAGAAGAAATTAACTTTAATTGAAAGCGTGGACATATATTGCCAAAGTCAGCAGTAGGTAAAGGAGACTCCGCTTTGAGACAATGAAGCTGTTAGAAAGTCAAATAAACAAAGATTTTGTGATGCAGATTCAGCAGAAAGAAATGAAAAATGAACAACAGTTTGATAAAAAACTGCAATCGGTACAATGTAGAACAGCAGGCAGAAGTACAGTTTTCATCGTATTTTTCTCTTGCCCCCAATTCTTTTGCATTTAGCCCAACATTACTGTGGCCTGCTTCAGGCACTATAAACTTCAGTCTGCAGGGCTATTGAGAACACAGTAGATAAGAGAACATCAAGGACAAAGTGACTGAGAAGTGGAAATGGGTTGGCAGTGCAAGAGAGGAATTCAACTAACAAATATTGGTGTGATTTATCTGTCATCCCTTCTTATCCAAACGGCTTTATTTTGAAGGAAAAAGTTGAGCCTCAAAAATGAAACATGATTACACATGTGACATCCTGAGTTTCATCGATAGTTCAACAGTGAGAAAACTAAAATTACAATTACAAAGACAGAAAACCTTTGTGCCTATGTAATTCTAGTTACTGCAGATGTATGCTCAATGTCTGCACAACGAAGGTCTTCTGGCACTACACACATTTTTAAGACAAAAAATTATTAAAATACCTGTTTGGAATTACTCCTTAACAGTATTTTTGCTTTTATGTTTTTATATACTCAAACAATGACTCACTCTAACATGGGAAGCATGCCAATGCTGAACAAAACAAATCAGAAAAAGCACTATATGGGCTGGAGGTTTCAAAGCATTGAATAATAAAAATCCATTAGGTAACTTCCATTTGTTTCACACGCAATAATCCTAGGCAATGTTTTTAATACTGACATCATCTACACATTTTTCAGTCAAGACGAAAAAACTTAAGGTTGCCTTTCAGAAAAGTAAGGGACTGTTAGTGTTTCCAGCTGTTCCACGCATTCCTTTGCAGGAAATGACAGCAGTGATTTTCTA
>VWYK01079863.1:0-17156 GCA_013399775.1 Semnornis frantzii | reverse complement strand
TTATTCACCTGCAAAACATTTCCACTTCATCTACCACTTTCTGCTGCTGAGCATCTGAGGGAGAAGGGAAGTAGCATCCTGGCCAAACTGAAATCATTGCATTTTCAAGTCACTTTGGAAGATTATGTGCAGTGCTGTGATTCAACGGTGAGGGAAGGGTGTCCCTAAGCACACAACCACCCCAGGACACGATTAGAAGGGTAAGTTAGACTTTTCCATCTGAATCCTCCATTTATTAAATAATCACCACTTCTTATCATAATTTACTGCCCACTGGAAGCCCTGCAGTAACGCCATTGTCATCTGTATGCACTGGAGCCTAGGGAGGAGAAGAGGGCAGGATGTGCATAGTTAATTTGATGGGCTCCTTCGTGAGGGCTGTGTGCAGGAAGCACTGCAGTTAGAAAGTCTGGGCAGTCTTTGGCAAGGTCCTCTTTGTACACTCAAACTCCAGCCTAATACGTGCTCCTTAAAACATTCAAGACATATGTAAAAGCACTTTTGCCTTACCTTGGGAGTTTATAACTCTTACTTTTAGTCAAAACTCTAATAAAATTAGGCCAGTGAGTCAATGCTGGATCTGGAGGATGCCTCAGTGTGGGTTTAGGGAGCCTGTAAAAAGCCACAATGGCACAGCCAGATATGAGGCAGCATTTTTACCACCCAGGAAGAGGTGTGGACCTTCTTCGGATGTGAAACTATTGATTATTTTTCTTCAAATTAAAGAGAGTTCCACACTCCCTGTGAGGAGTTTCTCTGCTAGATCAGGTTGAGTCCATTGTGGGGAGCAACGTGTGTGCATTGCCTCAGGAGAGTTCCTGTGAGAAGCAGTATCATGAAGGTGAGTGCTCATTCCAGCTGTTCTCAAGAAACTGATTTTTGGTTGACAAGGTGAAGAGCTTTCTTCGTAATGGCTGGCACAAGGAAGTCACCAAGAACCTAAAAAAGAGAGAAGGAATGAAATGAATATATAAGGAAAAAAAATACTGTGGCTTTTGTCAAAATATTTTTTTTTATCCCTTCTGTGAGGTAATGATCATCCACCACCTGAATTATGACTCCTCACAGCACATACATATAAATCACTGCTGTACTGTGTGTGTGATGGGCTGGATGAACAGCTCAGTCCCTGGGGAAGTGTCTGGTGACACTGGTGACTTTTATGAGACCTATAGTAAAGCCACTCATGGTGGAGAGAAGCACTTCAGATCCCAGCTGGTTCACCTTTTATATGTTGTCATAAAAGACCACATCCTCATTTAGCATGCAATCAGTGGATGGAGGAAGGGTTTTTTAAACCAGAATCGTAACAGGTTGTGACCAATCACTAACCTCTGGCTTTTGTGGTCAGAGGTCACTCCAGTGCATGGGGGGACCCTCCTATCCCTCACTGATGCCACATAGTCTGGAAATCCCTTCAAGTAACCCCCTGGCTCCAGGCCTGTGCATGAGGTGAAGGCACTGATTGCCATTCAACATCCTGTCCCACCAGAGACTGGATAGAAAATATTGATTTCTTTTAAGAGCTTGGGAGCAGAGACAGATTCACAGATGCACTTGTGTTCACAAAACACAGGGAGTTGAGGACTGCTGGGGCTCAAGCTTTCCATTTAGGCATTGGCCCTAGGAGAGCTGAACACTAAATTTGACATTGCACCACCCATCAGGGGTGTTGTGTTTATTGTGGTCTTGTCTTTCATTGGAGGCAAAGGAAAGACAAAGCCAACCTCCTTCCCATGCCATGGCAAAGGCTCCAGTCATGGAGCAGGAAGATAACACTGAAGTCTCCATAACATAGGAAATCTTTGGTCCTCTACACCAAACCACAATGCAGACCTCCATGTCCTGTGTTTGCTACCATGGAGCCAGCAAATATTAAGTAAGCTGCTGCCTCCACCAAGCTGCGCTATGTTAATCCTGGCAGCCCCAATGTGCCATGTCTTGCTACTCCCCCTACAAAATACCACATTCTTCCCAGGGAATGTTTTCAAGCCAAGGTGCCCTTTAAGACCTGAACTTTATGGCTAGGAATATACCACTTAGGATCAGATGTAGAAGTCAAATAAAACACAACTAAGATGTCCTATCACAACAACTGTCTCAGATTTGTTTGGTACATGTATATGAACCAGTGGTTTCAGAGGTGGGACCTAAGTATCACCAGCACAATCATCTTCTGAGTGCTGCACATGGGTGCAGGTACTGGCCACCAGTCTTCCTCCTGTGAATGCTTTGAGAGCTAGGGCAGCAAAATGCCTTGTTCTGCAGCCCTCTGCAATCCAATCATCAGTGCCCATAGGGCAAGTCCAAAGAAATGGTCCCTCCAAGGATGACCCACAGCCAGTCACTTGAGGGACAGAGATCCCTCCCCAGGAGTGTCACAGTTTCTTTGCAATATGGGATCCTTGAGGTTGAAAGCCTCTGTGGCTCACATCTGAAAGAACACTTTGTCTTCTCTGGCTGAAGGAATTTAAGTAAAGCATTTCAGTTAGAACTCAAGACTGAATCACTGCAAAGTGCCAGCAATAAGAGTCATTAATACCGGAATGCAAGTTCTAAATAATTGTTAATATGCTCTGCAAGGTATCCAAAAAAGACCCTTAATCTATGCATTTCAGTTCCTTACATTAGGGTTTGTAGAATTTAAATCCACAGCAGATCAAGGTTTGGGAAACCAATGTGCATGTCTATCAGAGCTCTTGCACAAACCTTAAGAGTCCACCTGGGTCTAAGCATGGAGAGGCATGAGCTGCCCCAAGGCAAGAAAGGACAGCGAGCCCCATCCACGAAGGTATTTGCATGAGTGCAGGGGGCTGGACAGTCTGAAGCTAAGCATGTGCTTAAGCATTTGGCTGGATCAAGGCCAGGGGTGCAGAAAATAAATTTTCATCAAGGAGAAACCTCTAGGAAGAACCAAACCCTAGAGGAAGCTCAGGGTGAGGTTTGTGCTTCCTATTTCAGTAACATCCAGTGTTTCTGTTTCCCCCTCCAGATAGCCCAATTCTTTTGTATATATGGAATAGAGGTGATGAAAGGAACTCCCCACAATGCAGATGAACTTTCAGAGCCTCCTTCCCTGCAGTCAGCATCCAGAGGCAGAGCATCATCACCCCGTGAATAGTTCATAGGAGAATGGATGCACCGACAGGAGCAAGGATGGATGGTGCAGCTAACTTTACACCTCAGGATGAAAACAGGATCTGGGTACAGATGCATGCCATGGTTAACTGCATGCTCTGTGCTATGGGTTTGGATGAGTCCAGCTGGTTTTTGCCTCGGACATGAAATGGGGGAAATCAGGAGCTGGAGGAGGTACCCTGGAAGCAGGCTGTTTGCAGGCACCCTGTTTTGGAAACTAGAAACATGCAGCCCTATATAGGCAATCCGGGTCAAGCCATTTCTGTGCCTGCCTGGGGCCCTGTTTAGTTTCCTGCCAACCTAAAAATCCCACAGTGCTGAGAAATCATCTTGAGCCTTGTATGCACCCTGCTGCAGATGAGCTTGCATGTGGAGGGAGGCATCTGACAGATTTTGCTACCTTGATGCTTGAAATGAGCGAGGGAGAAGCAGACAGCCTTTCGAAGACGGGAAAAAAAACCCAAACCAAACAAGAACAAAACCACCACAAAAACCCAAACCAACAAAACTATAAAACAAACAAACACAGAAACAACCCCAACAAAAAAAAAAAACCAAAACAAAACCACCCCAAACCTAAACAACCCCCAAAAAACCCAAACCAAACAAACCCACAAAACCAGAAAAAAACCTCAAACCCAACTTGAAAAAAAAAAAATAAAAAAGAGGAAAAAAAAACCCAAAAAACCCAACAAACCAGAAAGAAACCACAAGCGGGGGCGGAGGGAAGAAAAAGGGAGGATTTGGTCTGTGACCATCCTTTTCGTCGCCCCGCATTGCGAAAGACCCTTTTCCGCTAGGGCTGGGGTGCCCCTCGGTTTTGCAAAGCATCTCGGCACGGAAAACTCCGTCCCAGGCTGCGCCTCCCCGAAACGCAGCGGGAAATGCCGGCAGGGCGGGAGGCCCCGCGGCGGGGCTGCGCGGAGCGGGCGGCGAGGGGCCGCCTGCCATCTAGCGGCACCAGACCCGGGGGGCCACCCCCGCAGCACAGGCCGAGAGAAACATCCCAAAGCAAAGCCCAGACGCACCCCCGCCAAAGCTTCTCTTCCCCATCCTTCTGCACGCAGGGGGATCGGTGTGTGGTTGGTTTTCTTGCGGGAGGTTAGGGGTGGGTTTGCCAGCGGGGTCTTGTGCATCAGCCAGGAAAATGCAGCGAGACGTAAGGGCGGTGGAGCAGAAACTGGTTTGTGAAGTGAGGAGCCAGGCTGAACCGAGGAGCCATTTACTCCTCTCTGGGTCTTATTTCCCTGTCCTCCTGCGCGGTTCCATTCTCCTTCCTCATACCTCTGCGGAGGAATTTTTCCTCCTCCCTCTCCCTCAAAACAAATGCCCCATGCCCAAAGCAAGGCTCTCCCCACCTCTCCATCCCTCCAAATCTTCCGAAGCCTCCCTCCTCCTCCCGTTTCGTGGCCTCCTCTTCTCATCCTGTTGTTGACTCTGATGGGGCTCCAGGGAAGGGAGGCAGGGGAGTACTGCCATGTTTCTGTTCCCCCTTCGGTTGCCTCATATCTCCTTAACACCCACCCCCAGACCCTTCAAGGGGTGCTGATACTGCTCCCAGTCCTTGTGTGAGCCTAGAGCATTTGCAATTAGATGTGTTCCAAAGGATTTATTCCCAAGGCCAGGTCTTATGGCTCAGGTTTGCTCCGTAGGTGCTATCAGCCTGATGCTTCCTTTGGAGGAAGAGCTATACCCCCAGCTAGATGGGAATAGGTAGGGAGAAGCTCATTTTGGCCCTTGTGTTGAGGCCCTTGTGTTCCCAGCTTGTCACAGTGCTGGGAAATGGTCGCAGGCATATTTCATTGATAAGGAGAGACATTGTTGGGGTCAGCAGCGTATGCAAGGAAGGATTTTACAGATAGGGGGAAAGGTTCAAGCCACCAGTCTGGCCCATCTTCATCCTCAGATGCAGCTCCACGGTGCTGCACTGAGGGACCAAGCCCCCTTTGCTGTGGAGAAAGGTAGGAAATCTTCTTGAAGGGTAAAAAAAAGTGTTGCTACTTGGTCCTCTGTGTTCAGCACAGAAGAACGGATCTGCTCCTGCTCACTGGGGTTTTTCATCTCCCCAAGTCCTGCACAGGTTTCCTCCATGGTCCCACATGGTTTGCCCTTTCCCAATTCCTTCACATCAGCCAGTTTCTTCTGGGGCTGATTCCACTACTTTCACATGTTAGACTGCTGAAGCTAGAAGAGGACTGCAGAGTCCCAGTGCTCTTATCAGCATTGGATTAATTAAAAAAAAAAGAAGAGAGAAAAGCTCAGCTTTAACCTCATGCTAGAGCAGTTTCTAAGTAGGTACGCAAATGAAATAAAAACAGCAATTTGCAGCTAAATAAAAATAACAATTAAGCATTTTAAATACAAATTTACCATTCAGAAGAGGCAGATAAATATTCAGAAGCGTTCATTATGAGGTTGCTGCTGTCTCTCAAATAAACAGACAGGTACAAAATAGCAGCCTGAATATTCCAATTACGCCAACATCACATCAAGGATGCTTCTGGTCCCAGGTGGCAGAAAGGGGTGAAGGGGAGATGAGGAGGATGGGCAATGGGCAAAGCCTGTGTATTAAGCATATTTTTTCTCTAATTAATCTTAAATTTTGCTTTATGCAACTGCCGTTTGGATTCTCCTTCATGGAGGGCTTAAATTCTCAGGGATGGGAGGCTCTCTTGGGGGACCAGTGCTCCTCATGGCTCCTCCTTCTGACATGGGGGTTGTCCTTTCTCCCAAGAAAGACCCACCACAGAGGAAAGCAGGATTTGGCCTCTTGCCCTACAACCAGCCTGTGGGGTCTGGCAGCAGGGTGTTGCAGTGCACTGACACTGGAGGGCAGAACGTGGATCAGTGAAAAGCAAACCACTGCCAAGCACAAAAGCTACAAGGCTTTTGGAGCTCAAATGCTGCAGCTGATTGAAAAAATAACATCCCTCCTGTGCCCCACAGGGCTTCCCTGACCCATGTAGGTGGGGGGGATACGGCTCAGGGACAAATGGCCACTGTGTTGAGATAGCCCAGGTGGGTGCTCGTGGTGCCAAGCCCCAGTATGGGGCTGAAGGGGGTGTCCAGGTGCTGAAAGGCGGTGGGTGTTGACACCTCCCCCGGGCATCTACAGTTCTGCGGGTGACAGGGAGGGAACAGCACATCGCGCCCCTGCCACATGAACATCCTGAGGGAGTCTAGGGGCATGAGAGCAGGTATGTCTGGGCTAAGAGCAGTGCCGAGTCTTGTACTTGGGTTACAACAACCGGAGGCAACGCTCCAGGCTCTCGGCAGAGTGGCTGGAAAACTGGCCAAAAAGGACCTGGGGGTGCTGTTTCACAGCTGGCTGAAGATGAGCCAGCAGTGTGCCCATGGGGGCGCCCAGTGGCGTTGGGTTGACGGTTGGAATTAATGATTTAGAAGCCTTTTCCAACCTCAACGATTCTATGACCCCGAACCACCCCCACGCACACCCGAGGCAGCGGCAGGAGCCTCCAGCGGCGGGCAGGGGAGGCGAAGTGTCGTTGTGCACAGCCGCAGCCCGGCCCCGCAGCGCGGCGTGATGGCGCCTCCGTGCGTGTGCGTGTGTGAATGACGCGACTGGACATCGCTGCACGCCCCCTACCGGCCTGGCGCAGCCGCTGTAGTGCGCCGTGCCGAATCTGCGTCGGGTTGGAGCGCGTTGCTGGCATCGCGGTGTTTGCTTTGCCCGTGCAGAAAGTGCGGCGGGGGGACGCGGATCGGCTTTACATCGGGCGGGATTTCATCATGCGTGGGGGGGCAGGGCGGCGCGCCGCGCCTCTCCATGCCGCTGCTGCCGCCCCGTAGCGTCCTGCCCGCCCTGCTGCGCCGCCTCCGCCGTCTCGCTTGCCCACCCGCCGCTCCGCTTCGCTCTCNGTGGGGCCGCCCGGTGGGCGGGGGGGAGCTTGTCTGAGGAGGGGGAACATCCTCCGGGAATAACCTGCTGGAGGAGGGGGGACACACTGCAGGAAAGACCTTGAGGAGGAGGGACACTCGCCGGGGAGGATCTACTCGTTCGGGGGTGAGCCCCGGCCTGGGGACTGGGAGGTGGCTAAGGGGTCGGCTGTGTGACAGACCCGCTCGGAGCATCACGGCTTGGGTCTGTCCCTCCGCGAATCTTTCCGGCTCGGGTGGGTGTTTGCCCTTCCTGCGGGGTATTTCCCCTCAACCCGCTAGGGCCCTGCTCGCGATCCTCTAGTCCTGTATTCTGGCACTGCAGTGCTTCAGCCGTGAGCCCACAGAACGAGGTCCCTTTGGCTTTGCCCGGGCTTTCCGGCCAGAGTCGGGTCCCTGGCGTGGAGCGTTTGCCCGTGTTTCCCCTCGGGTGGGCCGTGCGGTGCCCCAGCAGTGGCCAGACAGCGAGTGTGGGGGCGGCAGCGTGTGGAGGTTTCCCGGAGACTGCCCTTAACCGTGGTGTGTGTCGGAGCTGGCTAGCAGAACTGGATCCGTGCGTCAGTTTCCTCTCCTGGGCTTCATGGGTCTTAGGTGCCCAGGCTAGGGTTGGCTTTGTCATTCTTTTAGGGCCCTGTAACCGGCTCTTCACATTTTCTTTGTAGATCAGCCTGCATAGGTTTCCTTGTCCCATAGGGTCATGAGATGACTTCCCTTTAGAGATGGGTTTGTGTTGCATTTTGCAGGTGAACTATATTCTTTGGAGTTGCATGTTTACCTGATGCAGTAAGGGATATTAATTCCTTTGCACAATTTCATCATTCTTATTTGCCTAGATATGTATCTACCCTCTGCTATCTTGGACTGCATCACATTATCTTTCCATCTCCCTCACAGATGGAACTATTATCTTCAGCTTACTTCTTACCTGAGAAGGACTTGTTTGTATTTCTATTTCCCGAGTGAATCTTGATTTTAGTCCCCTTGCTATGTATGGTGCTGGCAATGGAGTCTACCCACAGCACATTGGAGCTCTCTTCTTGCTTTAGCAGCAAGACACATGCATGTCAGTCCCCCACATGGCTCTTTTAAAGTGGCTCAATCCATAATCTTCTGCTTAGTTGCACACATAGCTACGTGTGTGTCCCATGTATTTGTAGATTTGTGCATGTGTTTTCCCATTAAATGAGTGGATTTATGGCCCTCTAATTATGCCAGCAGCAGCACTTCAATGAGTTTTTGTTATGAATCATTGTACAGCTTAATACTTTGGCAAGAGAGCTGCTTATAAATAAAATTACAATGTCTACAACTAGCCAGTTCATTTATTTTAAAATCCTGTATCTTGGGTGCTATCATTTTGCTTTTAAAGTTTCAATGCACCCTTTCTCTCTGGCTGCCTGTGGGATTGGAACTGGAGTGTAGGGTGTTGAGGAAAGGTTTGTGGGTACATTTGTGTAGCTGGGATCATGGATATTATGTTGTACAGCTCACAGTAGTAATTCACTATGATGTTTGCACAGAAAGAAAAGGAGGCAGTAAAAAAGATTGGGGTAGTTGATACCTTCTGATGCAGAGGATGCAGGCTATCAGCTTGTGGAGAAGCACTGTAATTAAACCTAAGGGACTCTTAACCTATGGAAAGTGAGTGGCGTATCTTCCTGCAGCAGTGCCTGATGCAATAAGCTGCCGTGATCTAGGGGTGGATCCCTCTCTGCTTTACTGGTCTATGGGACAAAGCTGCAGCAAAATTTGCCACATCGAGTGCTGCTGTGAACTCCTCCTTTGGGTTGGGCTCAAGACTGTAGCTTTAATTAGATTGAGTCCTGTCAGCAAACATAATTATTTGCTTGAGTTGTGGTGGGTTTTTTTTTTGCTCTTCCTGCGTGTGTCTGAGTACTCTCTCCCTTATAGATCAGGACAAAGAGTTGCTGTACGCTGCTTTTAGATGCTCAGCAGTGAGGAGGGCGATAGCTTTGTTGCGTCAGCAGTAGCTGCTTTCCTGCTGCCTTGATGTTTTCCCACTGCTGACCCCCTAGCTCAACAAAGGCAATTCGGACTTACTACTTTAAAAGAAAAAAAAACAGAGATCAGATCCCTCCCTCTGCCACGTTACCCAGGAATGGCAGTTAAGTCTTCAGCCCTGGAGTGAAACTTTCATGTTTTGGTATAACTAGTTAACAGGAAGGAAACAGCAGATTTGTTTTATTCTTGCAACCGGTGGCATTAGGGAGCCTGACAGGATTCTTATTTTTCTTTGTTTTCTTTGTATGTGTTTGTTTTGATGCAGTCTTTTGAGTCTTCTTCCTTTTATTAATAAAATTAGCCTTCGAACCCTTTAGTCTCCAAAGCACTTTCAGCTTTTCTAATCTGATTACTGAATGGCAGTCTGTGTATTCTCTTCTTGGTTTCTCGGTTGCCTGTAACAGTAATGTCAGAAAAGCAGAATTTGTGACAGAGGTGGTATAGAAATGTTGGAATCTCTGTGGACTATTTGTTTGGTTCTTGATTTTTTTCCTCTCTACTTTCTTAAATTTTTGTTTAACGATTCTTGCCTGGTGCAAGAAAAATGCTGAACTTGGAGCATCTCATTCTTAGAACATCCCACTTGAGCAGGCATTGACATCTCTCTGTTTTTTCCTCCTGGGTCAGCTCCTTTGTCTCTTTCAGTAATTCAAGGTAGACCTTTGCCCAAAGAACAGTGGACTGAAAGGAAGACTTTTAACTAATTCACCTCCAAGAGCAAAATGAGCATGACTTCTGAGAATCATAGTCAGAAAAGCTGCTGTTGAGTATTTAAGGGTTGAGTGCCTCTCATGAATGAAAGGGGAGAATGTTTCCCACAGGCCAAAGAGAACTTTTATGAAACCCTAACAAGGTGATGGTGGTTTGACTTGGGTCAAGACCTCAGTGTAACCCCACAGCAAAGTTTTGCTGCTCTGAAATACTTAGTCTTTGGGATTCTTTTTGTGTGGGGTTTTAAAAATGTAATTTTCTCTTTAAGTCCGTTATTTCCCAAAGTTACTGGACAAGTTTTAAAAACAGTCAGTTTTACAGATAATGCAGTGCCTTCTTGTCTGTCTTCTGTGAGACCTTGTTCTAAAAATTTGTATACTTACTGGCCAATTTTGAAGAGATAAGAGGGAAAGAAGCCTGAAGTGGTCTTAAATTTTGAAGAAAAGGGAAGAGGTGGAAGGAAGAGAAGCCTTATTGCCAAAAAAAGAGAGCACAGACGACTATATTAACCACCTGAGAATCCACTTAGTGCATCCTTAAAGACAAGGAACTAGTATTTGTGGATACCTACTGTAAAGTGATACACACAGGAGTATATTTGCACACAGAGATTGAGTAATAGGTCTGAGGTCTAACAGTAATGTAGGGGGGGGCTGGGTTTCTCTAATGATGTCTAGTTCTGCTAACTCTCAAACACTTAAGTGTTTCTCACTTCTACCAACTGAAGCAGCCTCTTGAGGTCTGTGTGGAGAGTGACAAGGTGGTACAGAAGCCTCCTTTTGGATTGCCAGGGGAGCTGAAAGGAAGAGAATTCTTGTCTATGGCATTCAAAGAAAGAATCCATGTCTTCTGTCTTGTCTCCTTCCAGGGAGAGCTGGTAAGGAAGCTGAAGGAAGAGAAAGCTCCCCAGGTGGATATCGAAAGAGCTGTAGCAGAGCTTAAAGCTCGGAAGAGAGTCCTAGAAGCAAAGGTGAGTCTGGATATTACATTTGAGTTCCACAGTTCTGTCTCAAGAGCCTTGAAAACTTGCACAGTCATAGCAGGGTAGACTGCTTGAATCACTTCTGAAATAGTTTGCAATTTCATTCTTTATCTGTTAGGCTAATGTCTAGTAGTGTCAAATCATGGCATGTCAACAAATAAATGTGAGTTCAGGTTCTTCAGCTGCAATTCAGTGTATGTGTCACTAGTCCTTGTTTATTCTATAGATCTTTTTTGTGCACAGCAAGAATATATTCTGTTTAATGTACTGAGCTTCATTTCAGACTCTATGCAGCATTTAAATTCACAGACTAGCATAAAATATGTTTCTTTAGAAACCATTTTTTTTGGCTACTTTGAACAAAGGTTTTGAAGATGTCTCAAATAGCTTTAAAGAGACTAACATATTGTATGAAATTGTGCCCTCTTTTTTAAAGGTGCTTGTGCTCTGACAAGACTTTAAAGCAAATTAAATGATGGAACACCAAGTTTGTTTTGTCTGTAAATCAATAAAGTAAAACTACAGTTCCTTACCCTGCAAGCTTCTCTGACTGAAACCACAAAAGAAGACTCTTGAAGCTTGAATATATTCAGATGTGCAGATTCACCCAGGAAGCTGTGAGGTTCTTTCAAATTTGTGTCTCATAAAAGTGGCTATAGCTGTGCTTTGGTGGTACTCTTAAAGGAGTATATTAATAACACAGAATCACAGAAACATGCAGGTTGGAAAAGACCCTCGGGATCACCAAGTCCAGCCTAGAACCCTACTCTACAAGATTCACCTTAAACCATATCCCTAAGCACCACATCCAAACGACCCTTAAACACATCCAGTCAGTGACTCCACCACCTCCTTGGGCAGCTCATTCCAGTCCCTGACCACTCTCTCCATGAAAAACTTTTTCCTCATGTCCAATCTAAACCTACTCAGTCTGAGCTTGAGTCTGTTCTGTCTTGTTCTGTCTCTAGTTACTAGCCCAGTCCCAGCCTCTCCACAGTGTCCCTTCAGGTAGCTGTAGCCAGCAATGAGGTCTCCCTTCAGCCTCCTCTCTTTCAAACTAACCATCCCCAGCTCCCTCAGTCATTCCTCATAACATTTATTCTCCAGGCCCTTCCCCAGNGGCTTGTAGCGTTGCTTGGGGTGGTTGTGACCCAAAGCACAGGACCTGGTATTTGGCCTTGTTGAAACTCATCCTATTAATGTTGTCCCACTGGTCTAGTCTATCCAAATCCATCTGAAGAGCCTCTCTACCCTCATTCAGATCGACACTGACACCTGACTTGGTGTCACCTGCAGACTTACTGATGACACTCTCTATGCCTGAATCGGGGTCATTGATAAAGATGTTAAAAAGAAGTGGTTCCAACACAGATCCCTGAGGAACACCACTAGTGGCCGACCGACAATGGATTGAACTTGACCACCGCTCTGGGCCCTCCTTTCCAGCCAGTGCTTTATACAGGAGACAGTGTGGTCAGCTGCGCTATGAGTAGCCAATTTGTCCACAAGAATTTTGTGGGGAACAGTATCAAAGGCTTTTTGAAAGTCTAGGAATACAACGCTGACAGCCTTTCCCTCATCCAGTAGCCGAGTTACCTCGTCATAGAAAGAGATCAGGTTGGTCAGACAGGACCTGCCCCTCATAAACCTGTGCTGACTTGGCCTGATCCCCTAAACGCTACTGCTTGCAACTTACTCACTGCGAGAATAGGAGTATACTTGAGTTGAAACCAGCTGACCCTCTTTGTCCTACAGAGCTGTGTGAGGCAAGCAGTGAGTGTGCCCTGTCTGGGCTGGTGTTACATCTGCCTGTTTGCATACATGTAACTCAAGTTAAAAGATACAATTTTTGCATCGTCTTCAGCACAGAACAGTGCTCTGAAACCATTGAATGAAACCTGGAGTAAAGAGCGTCTAAACGTGGCCCAATTCTGTTTCCCGGCCTTCAGAATGTTGATGTAGAGATGTAGCAGGGCAGGTTGGGAGTCCTGGTATCCCTATGAGCCTCACCTCACCTTTCTGCTGGATGAGTGTTGATAGGATACTGTGTAGGAACATGCTTGCCAGTTACACAATTTGTGTAGGCTGGATCCCTGTCAGTGCAAGAATGACCTTGGAAATGCACCATCTGCCCTTGCGAGTGCAGCAGTGAGTCTGTCTTGATATTGTTTCCAGCAATGCATCTTGTAAGATGCTGCACCTTGTGCAGAAGGCAGCAGTCTGAATGCTCATTAGCTTTAGTAGCTGCCAGTATAGTTTCAGTCCCTGCAATTCCTGCTTAAGGGTGGCAGAGTGACTCTGAATTTGAAACTTTTAACAGGAAAGAGCAGTTGAGGGTTTAAAATTTCTTGGATTTATGTCCTCAAACCTCATCGTAAGTCAGTAGATGATTCTGCGCCTCTGCAGGGTCTTTTTTCCTCTTGAAGGGTAACGCAGGCACTTTTCTGCTTTCTATTTATGAATACATTTATGAATTTATGTCAGAAGTGACTGCTTCTTTGATTTCTCCACTACATCATTAACTATTCTCTTCAGATAGAAGAAGGGAATGCCACAGAATTCTTTACCTACTCCAGTTGCTCTGTTCTGATGGCTGTTTCTCCCTTCCAGTTCAGAGCTGGGCAGGATTACTGTGCTTCTGTCTACTTCTGGGCATAGTCATCCTTTCTGATAAGAAAGACCATGGAAAGTGATTCTGTGTTATTAGGCCAAGGGTGCCAAATGGATTCCTTTTCCATGCTTCAAAAGTACTGTTCTGGTGCTTGCTGTCGTGTGTCCTCTCTTGTCTCTCGTGCGGAGTTACTCCTTGTCTTACACTGATTCACAGGAGCAGCAGGTGCAGTGCATTTACATTAGACCACATTTATTTGTCTTTACAAATGCCAAAAAAAAAAAGCCCAAACAGGAAGAGTTTGAAATGCTTTGTCATGTGATGCTTCTTGTTACCAAAATGCTGTTCAAATTGACAGCATTAGCCACTTCTTGAGCTTCTTGGCTTGACACTGCTTTAATTATCAAATCATCTTTATTAAGAAAACGTTTCAAGTCTGTTGACTTCACTCATGGATCTGGTTGCAAAAATCATGGGTTTTCAGATAAAACAGGAAGTCTGCTGTAAAACTTTCACAGAATCTAGTCAGCATTTCTCTGCAAGTGAATATTTTGAGCGCAGTGGGACATATTTGGGAAAACCTACATTTTGCTAGCAGCAGATATTCTTTGTACAAGTAAGTAGCTAAATACACACCTTTGGCAGAGCACAAGGATGGTGATGGTGATGTTTGTAATATTCATAGTTGAAATTCTTTAATGTGATGACCACTGTTGAAACCTTCATGTATGCCAGGAGTTACATGTTTATAGCCTGAGCTAGTCATTTCAAGCTGTTTATAATCAGGGAAATAGGTCAGAAGAATTGCTTTGGAAACTGGCATTTCTTTCCAGTGATTGTAAAGAAAGCTGTGGATAACCAGCTCAGGCTTAGCTGTCTGAATGTTAGGGCAGATGAGTCCACTTCGGGTGTGTAAAAATGCTGCATTTGCCAACAATCATGTTGGTAATTGACTGCTTGAATCTCAGTGTGACAGTTCCTCTGTGGAAAATGAGTGTGTTGGCAGGATACCTGTGCTTCAAAATGGCCTTTACAGGCTTTTGACTCACGGTGGTGAATGGAGAGCATTTCTTCTCCTGCCAGAAATGGAAGCTGTTAACTGGTTATGTTTTTCTTGAATTACAGGAGTTAGCCTTACAGCCCAAAGATGACATTGTGGACAGAGTTAAGATGGAAGACACCCTAAAAAGGAGGTTTTTCTATGATCAAGCCTTTTCTATTTATGGAGGTATGGATGTAAAGAAATTGACATTATAATGCCTTTAGGCTAATGTTCTGCTCTTTCTGTGTGTGACGTGCTGTACCCTTGCAGTATATCAATGCGAGATAAAAGAAGATTTTTGAAGTTGCCTTTAAACTTCCCTGCTTTTGTCCATAAACCTTTCAAAAGTTCCCCCTTCCTAAAGTCTTGTTGGGGGCTCAAATTTTGTCTTTTGCTTTCTGAATGTAAATGAGTGGACTTTAGTTCTGAGTGTTGCCTTGTAGAAGATGGTTTCTTTGCAGAAGGTGGTAGGGTGTTTTGATATAGATTAGCTTATTTCCTCATAGTCATTCTATCTGAACTTTTCTTGGCAAGATAGTGCTCAGTAGTACCATGAACTTCAGAACCTGTCACCTAGTGAACTTTGTCAATGAACTCTGGTATGGGTGAACAAATGTGACTGTTAAACCTCTTCGGATAGCTGGTTTATGCATCTTGAGGGGCAGCACAGTGTCTGTACAGTTACTGCTCTATCACCTAAGGCACTAAAGTAAGTACTCTGTGTTCTTTTATTGGCTTTTTCTTCCTTTTTTCATCCATGTGCCAAAACTGGTGATTGGCAAATACCTTCTGTTACTGACAATACCATACTGCTTTGGCCCATGCATTACCACTTGTGTATTGAGATTCTTTCTTCAAATAGGTTGCTCCTGCAAAGCTTTCCACAAAATACAATCCATTGGTGGAGGGAGAGTAGCTTTTACAGCTGTTGGTTGCTGGCATTTATCAGTTTCAGCTTCTACCACTGTGACACCCTAGTGTGCTCTACAGCTAAACTGCATTGGTTAGTGTACGGGGCACGGTCTCTATAGGTGCTTCACAGAGTTTGCTTTCAGCTTTTATGTCATGGTCTTTGCATAAAAACCTCTTTGAAGTGAGCCACATTCCATATGCTGTTTAGCACAGGGTAGCTGATGCTCAGAAAATGATCTCTGACTTAAACCAGCTGCTGGAAACAGAGAAGGGTGGACATTTCCTCCAGACAAGGCAGGTTCATACCATCTCACACATGATTTTTTACCATTTTGTCTTTGCAGGTGTCAGTGGTCTATATGACTTTGGGCCTGTTGGGTGTGCTTTGAAGAACAACATCATCCAAGCATGGAGACAGCACTTTATTCAGGAAGAGCAAATCCTGGAGATCGACTGCACCATGCTCACACCAGAGCCAGTTCTGAAGTAAATATGGATTTATTATTTTTCTGCAGCATGTAGTTTCAGGTTATAGTTGCTTTTTTTAAGTCTTCTGTAAAATTACTCACAGAGACCCTGAGATTTAATACCTTGTTGCACTGCAAAATAATTAGGTATCCAGTGCACAGCTCAGTGTGATAAGCTGGTGTTCCATAAATCAGAGCAGTGGGATTTATGTCTGAGAGTCTAATGTCTTAATGTCTCCTAGCAGGCTCATTAGGTAAGAAATTGCCATTGCCCCTTTTCCTAAAAGATAAAGCAGGCAAGGAAAAGGGTTAAGGTGACTTGCCTAAATCTGGGACAGATGGGTCTCAGATTTCAGAGAGAGGCCAGGTGGCTTGACCATCCTTCCCATCTCTGTGGAGGAATGGCAATATGCAGTGTGTTAATTGAGCTCTGATTCCAAATGATGCTTCTGTATCCCTGAGGACTGAAGCCCTGTTTTTATCCACAGACTAGGTAGAGGGACCATCTTCCAAGGTGAGAAGATAGTTCAGACTGTGAACCCTGTCACTTCTGAGTGTCTTTGCTAAGACTACCTACCGGTTTGCTAAATAGGTCAGGAACTTGGGCTGAGAGCCTGAGCTGGGTCAACTGCATTACTTTGTGTAGGTCACAGCACAATAGACAGAAGTTTTCACAAATCACTGGTATAAAATACTGGGAGTTGGTTCACCTGAACTATGAGTACTCCTCACAACTGGATCTGTGTCTTGCTTCAATCACGATGCAGTTCTTAAAGGCACCTAGTGTCATCTTAGTGACACATCCTAAGATTTAGCTGTACTGAACTGTCTGGCAGATGAGATTTTCTATGGGATGATGCTGCTTCCGGTGAATCTGTTGACTGAAGCAAGACTGAGCCTGCAGTTTGGGCACAGTGTTTGAAGGACTTCTCTTTGATAATGGTGTGCCCACTGGGATCACAGCGTACCTGAGACTGTCCAGTGGCAGCTTTCATGTTCCTCTTCTGTATCATCTCTTCTAGGACTTCTGGTCATGTAGACAAGTTTGCTGACTTCATGGTGAAGGATGTGAAAAATGGGGAATGTTTTCGTGCTGATCATCTCTTAAAAGGTTTGGTTTTGTTCCAAGGCTGGGTGGCCTCAGGGATTTCTTGCAGTGCTACAAACATGGGAAAAAAGTATCTTTCTCAGGGAAGGCCAGTTGGTGTAGACAATCTTCCATGCTTTTTCATTCATCAGTTGCATCATACCAAAGATCCCAAACATTCTCGTTTAATGTTGTGTTAGTGTTCAAATGAGGCGCAAAATGTCTACTGAAAACATAGTTGAGTCCCTTTTTATAAAACCCTGTGTCATCAGGCTATAAAAGATTGC
>VWYK01079861.1:0-16833 GCA_013399775.1 Semnornis frantzii | reverse complement strand
TACCATTCTATGATTCTAGATTATTTTGATTCTATTATTTTTCTGACTTTATTTATCCATCCCCCTCAAGAAATTCAGACCTACGATTTATGACTTAAGTTCAGCTGCTACTGAAGTAGCCTGAGATCAGAGCACTGAGCATCCAGTTAATAGGACACCTCCCCTTCCCCTGAGCAACAGATTACAAAATGCATTGATATGAGTGTGGAAGGGAACCAGGACTGCTCTTTTTCAGAGATTTTTACTATTTCCAAATTTGCTTTCATTCAGGATCAGAGCAAACCATTAAAAAGAAAAAAACAAACAAACAAACAACCACCCACACCTTTCCTGCTAGACAAAATTCTCAAGTAAAAAAAAAAGCAAAATAGTACAAATAAAATAATCTTTTCAGATCTAGCAAAAATTGTCAAGATTGCTGAAAATTTCTGACTTGTCCACCCCAAAACAAATCCCCACTTGTAACATTAATGTGGAAAGTAAAAGTAAAATAATCGTACAGAAAATGAAAACCTGATTTTAAAGTTGTTCCATTTAGATTTAATCTCTGTGCCTTTTTTTTCCTAAATGAAACTTAGAAAAATGGGCAGGTTCTTGTGGGAAGTTTCAGTTTCACAGAAATGACATTTCCAGAGTTAAAGAAAAAAAAAACAAAAAAACAGAGCAAACCAAAACCCAAATCCCACCACATATGAGCAGGTTTTTCTGAACTAGCTTTGGTTGAAAAAAGGAAAAATAAAATTGTGCTCTCAAGGGTGGGAGAAAGGAAACAAAGGAAACAAAATTCTCTGTATCCCCCAAAATTCTTTATGGAGTGAGGACAGAAAGTAGTAACTTATGGGTTACTCTGTTTTCCTCCTGTTCATGTTGCATGTTAGGGCATGCAGAAATTCCCTTTATGGCAGAGTACTTTGGTACCATTGCTCCAGTGGGTCACAAAGAGCCCCAAGGTAAAGGCAGACTGTTGCAGGAAGCTGTGGCTGACACCCCTGAGCAACTCTAGCATGCAGGGTGCAAGACTCAACCCCCGTATCCCAGGGACGAAGCTCTTTTTCCAGCCAAGGGAGTGAAAGGAGCACTTTAAGAGCACTGGGCTGAAAGTGCAGTGAACAAGAGCACTCTTGTTCAACAGGAGTGTTCACACACGCTAACACCAAGGAGTTCCTCCTCTAAGTACATTAACTCACCTATGAGTTTCTCCAAAGCTGGAGGAATGTGTTCAGTAGCGGTAGACTGTCAAAAGAAAAGAGCAACAAACTGGTTTAGCAAAATGAGAGCGAAACAGCATCGCCTAAAGCACCCAAGGGCTGTCTCTGAGAGTGGCTCGTCATGGGTCCTGGCGGGGAGCTGCGAAGTGCCAAAAAACATACACGAAGAGACCTTGAGGCACTCAGAAACAGACACCCTGAGATACCTGTCAGCAATTCCCAGAGGGGCAGTCCGTGAAGGTAATAAGCAGCCCCACTTAAAGCTGATAATTTCAGGGCAGGCATATCAATGCCCCCAGATTGCCTTTCGAGGAGTTTTGCACCACCTCAGTCTCTCAGACACGATTTAAAGTTTTTCTTTTGTTTTTCCCTCCCGTTTCCCCAGTCTCCGTGACCATCCGGGCAGACCTCACCTCTCTGAGTTCAGCTAGTTCCTTCTCCAGGTGGAAAATCTGAAACATGCTCAGCCCCACTCCAGTGAGCGCCAGCAGGATGAGCAGAGAGGTCACCAGGAAGCCAAGACTCCTCCTTTCCCTGGTCCTCGGCTTTCTCCTCCGGTCAGGTACCGGCGGTGGGAAAGGAGGGACGGAGGGTGCCGAGGGGCAGGAGGTGCTGGTATTGGAACAGCCGTCCACCAAGAAGATCTGAGGGTACAAGTAGTTCAAGTTCTGCTGCATGGCCGGGAGCGGGATGGGCTGGACGTGCTTGCTATGATCTTCCGTACGGCAGCCAAAAGCTGCCAGGGCTGCCCCAGGCTGAGCCCGTGGGAAAGACCCAGCTTGGTTTTTAGACACCTGCATCGCTCCAGCAGCGAATACCCAGCTCAGATGCTGCGGCTCTGTGAAAGCATCGACAGCAAACCCCAAAGAGCTTCCTCCCTCCGCTGCACCTTCGGGACACCCTGCTGCTGCTCCTCCCACCCGCGGCAGCGTGCTGCAGGGTGCTGGGGCGCTCAGCGAGGCTGCAGCGGCAGCTGTGTCTGACTAATCAGCTCAGTGCACACCCACCTGCCCAACCACCCTTTCCAGTAGCCCACTCGGGCAGAGGCAGCTGCTTTTCCACTGCGGTGTCCTGGACCACAAGCAAAAGCAAAACGGATCACAAAATCCCTGGCATCCAGTAGGACAAGGAGCAACAGCTACAAACTGGAACGTGCCTCCACATGAGGAAAAACTTCTTTACAGGGAGGGTGACAGAGCACTGGAACAGGCTGCCCAGACAGGTTGTGGAGTCTCCTTCTCTGGACACTTTCAAAACCCATCTGGATGCATTCCTGTGCAGACTACCCTGGGTGATCCTGCCTTGGCAGGAGGTTGGAGTCAATCTCTGGAGGTCCATCCCAACCTCTAAGGTTCCATGATTCTGTGATCCTGCACAAGAGGGGAGAGGCAGCGCTGAGGGTGTTCCCCTTGGGAGAAGACCCAACCCCTAATGCAGCTGTAGGGGCTGGGGAATTGCTTCATTTCACACAGGATGAACGGCCACTGCCTGTTGCACATCTTATGAGGAGAACCTGAGGGAACTGGGGCTCTTTACCTTGGAGAGGAGGAAACTGAGAGGTGACCTCAGCAATATTTATAAATATGTGAAGGATGAGTACCAGGAGGATGGAGCCAGGCTCTGTTTGGTGATGCCCAATGACAGAACAAGGGGCAATGGGTAGGAGTTGTGGCCATAGCAAGTTCTATGCAAACATGGAGGAGGAATTTTTTCACTGTGAGGGTGACAGAACACTGGAACAGGTTGTCCAGGGGGATTGTGGAGTCTCCTTCTCTGGAGATATTCAAGACCTACCTGGCTGCATTCCTGTGTGATCTGGTATAGGTGATCCTGCTCTGGCAGGGGGGTTGGACTGGACAAGCTTTTGAGGTCCCTTCCAGCCCCTAACCTTCTGTGATCGCTCCATTTCCTTGGCCACTCCATAGATACCGAATCACAGAGTATCAAAGACACAATCCCACTGTTATAAAAGCCAACCTAATTGAGAAAAGGAAGACATTGTCAGTGCTGCAGCCTCAGTGGAGTTGCCCCAGAGTTAACGGCCCACATAGAGACAGCTCAGTGAGCTGCCTTCACCCACATGCCTTCACCACATCACTGGGGCACTGGCCAGGCAGAACCAGCAGTGTGCTGTAGTGTAGGAAACACACAGTGCCCTGGGACATGAGTAGGCCCTTCTAGCAGCTTCTGCTGCCCTTATCTTTGTAAATACGATCTCTGAGACCACAGTCCTCTTCTGACCTCAAGAGGCCTTAGAGAGGGAAGAGTGTTTTTACCATGTCTTCGGGTCCATGCTGAGCACTGAAGCAGGACTTAACCTGGCTTACCTGGAGTGAACACTGCACTACTCATGTTAGTAGAATCTTCTGTCTTGCAAGAAAAGACCCAGAGCTGAGGCAACACTGCAAGGACTAGAACTTTAAAAAGCTCATTCAAAATCACAATGAGAATTGAGGACATTTCAATTTCTCTGTTGCTAATTTCTCAATTGCCATTCCTCGCTGACTGTAGATTTCTAACTGGTGGTGGCAGATTTTCAGCACAGATTCATAGGTGCACACAAGTGATTATAAACAGCAGTTCACTTTTTCTACTCTACAGACCTATGTTCAAGTATTTACATGGGGTAGTGTTTTGAAAAGGGAAATGCTTACTACAAGAGCAAATTGAAGATTTATCTCCTCTGTCTGAAGGAAGTGATCCCAACATACAGGCTTTGATCTTGAACATCAAAACTGAGGTCTGAGAACAGAATGCTGAGCACAGGCTAAGCTTTGCCTCCAACCACACCAGTAAGTCAGACCTCCTCAAAGCCTCATTTGCACCACCAAACGCCCCACTGCTTTTTGAAGATGTTTACCACAGCTGTTTGCTACAGTAGTGATCTGCAGCACAAGAGGTTTCTGGGTTTCTGACATAAAAGACACAAAAGAAACATAAATACAGCTCTTGTAGCTCAAGTCTGGTCAAACCTACCCTCACTCAGTTCTCTCTGCATCCCAGAACAGTGCTACCCAGTCAGCCTGCAAACAGATCCACATCCACTCCTACCATCATTACGAGAGGGTCACACAAAGGGCTAGGCTCAGCCCTGCAACTATCATACCATGTGGTGAACTCCAGCCTGCCAGCCACTGCTGGACTTGGAGAGAGACATTTCCAAGGCACAGGGAGTCAAGAGAGGCAGCAGGATGGTTGGACAAGCACAGTCTGGTCCTGCCAGCACACTTTCTGCCAGCCTGCTGTGGGCAGCAATAGACTTGCCACCCGCTTGAGATCCTTGTTTAGCAGTCAGTGCCTGCAATCCCTTATTCTTAGAGCAGCCAGTGCAGTGTGCCTGTAGCTCTCTGCAGCATGGGCATGGGTTTCAAGGAGTTCCTGTTGAATACCCTCTGTGGCCCATTCATTTGCTGTAAAATACAGTAATAGTTCAGGGAGCAGGGACTGAAGCCCAAGGACTTCCTCAAAGTTGGAAGCATTGCTGACGAGCATCTCCAAAGCCGCTGAGCTCACAGCTTTGGCTGGAGAGAATCCACTCTCAAGTTTTTTCTGACGCTGTGTTTAATGCGGAGAGAGCATCTTGGTGGAATTGTGAGCACAGTTGCAGTCTTCCTTAAATATTAGAAGTGTCATTATTTCTCACCCACTGCTTCCTACTTTCATAAAGATATTTTTTTACAGGTGGGTGAGAGAGCAGAGATGGTAAAACCAGTGGAAGCCATTTCAGTCGTGCCTGCTGCATGTTCTCTTTCAGGTGCTTAGATCAAGGCGCTGCTAATACCACATGTTGTGGCGAGCCAAAGGCTGGGGCTGTTTTACCATCAAAGGATCATTTTTGGTACATAGCAATGCTTTCCACCACTGCTTCCTTCCTAGCATGCTCTGTTGTGCTGGTCCTGCTGTTACTCTGTCTCCCGTCTTTGCCATCAGAGATCACCAAGATGATACACACTGGACAACAGTGCAGGCAGGGCTACGTCCATGCAGCATGTCATAGTGTCTGCAGGCTCCACATTCTGCTGGCTTCCTAATGCTCAATCAACACACAGTATTAACTAGACTTTGAAAAAACAGCGGGACAATTTGCTGCAGGTAGATGCTTAAGTCATGGGAATCTATCATGGAATCACAGAATGTTAGGGGCTGGAAGAGACCTCGAAAGCTCATCCAGTTCAAGCCACCTGCCAGAGCAGGATCACCTACACCAGATCACACAGAACGCATCCAGGCAGATCTTGAATATCTCCAGAGAGGGGGACTCCACAACCCCCTGGGCAGCCTGTTCCAGTGGTCTGTCACCCTCACAGTGAAAAAATTTCTCCTCGTGTTTCCATAGAACTTGCTATGGCCTCGACTCCCGCCCATTGCCCCTTGTCCTGTCGTTGGGCATCACCAAGCAGAGCCTGGTTCCATCCTCCTGGCATTCAACCTTTACTTATTTATGAACATTGATGAGGTCACACCTCAGTCTCCTCCTCTCCAAACTAAAAAGCCCCAGCTCCCTCAGCCTCTCCTCACAAGAGAGATGTTCCACTCCTATTTTGCTAGAAGGTCTAGAGAAAGAATTTACATGAGGTTAAACTCTAGAATACAGAGCAGGAGAGCTGTGCAGGAAAAGATGACATAAGGACAAAGCAGGTGTCAGGTTTGTCTTTCCAGCTCTCTATCCCCCTCTTTGCCCAGTCTGCAAGATGCACATTCTGTTCTCATTTAAACAGGAGGGAATATTTTAATGTGGAAACATCTTCCATACTTGATCCCCTTTGTCAAAAACAAAGGGCAAGCCACAGTTACATAGACAGAAAGAGGATTCGTGCAGAAGAACTCCTCCCTGCCCACCTCACCCCCAGAGCAGAGGTGTGAGGTCTCATTAACGACACAAACTTATGCTGAAGTTTATGTTGACAGCAAAGAGAATCAGCTAGCAGGTAAAAGTTTGTGTTGCCAGATTTAAGGACAAAAGGATGAGCCTCTTGAAATGCACTAAAGAAAGCAGGACTTGTATGACAATCCAGATTAAATACTTGGATAGAGAATAAAATTTTAAAAAACCTTCAAGCATGAACCTGTCTGTAGGAGAGGTTCTCACAGAATCACTGTGGTTGGAAAAGACCTCTAAGATCATCATTAAGTCCAACCGTCAACCAACACTACCATGGCCGCTAAGCCATGTCCTGAAGAACCACATCTATGTGGTTTCTTTGAACGCTTCTCGTAAGGTTCTGGACAGAGTCAGATATGTGTCTGCCTGAAAGTGCTTAACAAATATTTCCTATTACACTTGTGACTAGTGGAAACGTGAAAAAGCAACTGCTGAAAGCCCACAGAGCTGTGTAAATTACACTCAAAAACAATGGAAGAAGTAGTTGAGAATCATTTGCATTCAGAAACAGGACTCAAAAAGTCAAGCTGAAATATTAACAGTCTCAGAAACCTTTCGTGGTACCAAGCCAAACTGTGCCAGTAGAGCCTGGAGAGGCAGCTGCTGCAAACCTGGCAAAGATGAGCAGAGCTGGCAGCTGTTAGCATTCACTGGTGTAACTGAGAGCATCATTCAGGACAAGGCTTCTAATTTTCCACGAGGATTGCTCTCCGCACAGCTCTATTTGTTCACACAGATACAGAGGAAAAACAACCAAAATAGTACATCAGTAGTATTTGCAGGTTAAAATAACTGGTGAGAGATCCTAAGTAACCATGAGAACAATGAATTTAATCAGAACTCTAGCAAAAATTAAAGACTGCTGATCAAGCCTCTTGGATAGCAAATAACATCCTAGAAAGAACACACGGGTCTGATACTGATAAAGAGGCTGCCCAGCTGGGCATCAGCTTCCAGCAGGGAAAGCCCAGGAGCTCCCCTATAGCACCAGAGAGCTGAAGATTGTCCCAGAACCTCCATTGCAAGTTCACATTCAACTTCAGAGGGGCTTGGGAAGAAGCTGCAGTAGTATGGCAAACCATTCAGTTTGGTCCAGTCAAGAGCAGATGACCAAAAGAGGTACAGACAGATAGCATGTGAAAAACCTGTGTGAAGTAGGACAGTTTGCAGCAGTTAAGGGCTCTTGAATCTCACGGGGCGGGAGGGGAAGAGAATCTTCCTAGTGAGCCAGAAGAATTGAAAGCAAGTTTATTCCTTTTGAATCTGTAATAAGAGCAAGGAAACGAGGTAGAGAAGCTATGAGGTAATGGGATCTGCTGCTCAAACATCTGAGAGAAATAGGTCATTTCATAACATACAATACCTTGGTCATGGGAGAAAAATGGAACAAGGTGTTGTGGCTGCTCAGCAACTGCAAGGAAGGCCACCGCGAATACGAAGATGTTGATTTCCTGTCCTCCCCAGGGGCTGTCGAGAACTGCACTTGCAAGCCCCTCAGCAGGATCTACACTCTGCCTCAGGCTGCCAGCACAAAGCCAGCTTTGGTCCTGAGAAATGCCAGCTGCAGCTACTGGCCAGTGTGCCTTGGTCTGTATTTGACAATTTTATTCCTTCTTGGGAGCAGCCATTCTCAGCCCATGAAAAACAGCAAAACCAATCAAACACCCCAAACAAAAAACTACCCAACCCAATAACAAAACGAGGGAGCCTGACAACAAAACTGTTTGAGATCTACCTTGAGATCCTTACTGAGTTTCACCAGGATCACACCTCATGTCTGTCACCAAGCAAATTCAGGCCCTTTAGCATCAGTTTGGCATTCGAAAGGCCAATGTCAGATGATTCCATTTCATTATACAAGCGCCCTGACATCAATGACCCACATCAGCCAATTTTCCAAAACCTCAAGGGACCTTCATCTGACTTCCCTGGTGTTTGTAACTTTTAGCTATAGATCATTTACAAGCCATGTACACAACCTTGATGTTTCAGCACTAACTGTCAAATCATTACTAATAGAAGATATTAATTAGTTGCTTCCAGTTAATTTTCTGGCAGGAAAAAACAGCAACAACAAACAAATAGAAAAAACAGAGAAGGATTCCTGTTTGCTGTAAATCTACAGAAGACCCAGTAGCTGGATGTAGGCTCTAAGTCCCACATCTGTCATGGGTTGAGTTGAATCCACTGATGATACTCAACACCATGCTGCTTTCAAAGAATCACTAAGGCTGGAAGGGACCTCAAAGATCATCCAGTTTCAACCTCCCCTTGCCATGGGCAGGGATACCTCACACTAGGTCAAGTTGCTCAGAGCCACATCCAGCCTAGCTTGAACAGCTTTCAGTGATGGGACTTCCACCACCTTCCTGGGCAACCTGTTCCAGTGTCTCACCACCCTCATGAAGAACTTCTTCCTAACATCCAGTCTGAATCTACCCACTTCTAGTTCTGCTCCATTCCCCCCAGTCTTACCACTACCTGACATCCTGAAAAGTCCCTCCCCAGCTTTCTTGTAGGCCCCCTTCTGATACTGGAAAGCCACAATAAGGTCTCGTCANAGATCATCCAGTTTCAACCTCCCCTTGCCATGGGCAGGGATACCTCACACTAGGTCAAGTTGCTCAGAGCCACATCCAGCCTAGCTTGAACAGCTTTCAGTGATGGGACTTCCACCACCTTCCTGGGCAACCTGTTCCAGTGTCTCACCACCCTCATGAAGAACTTCTTCCTAACATCCAGTCTGAATCTACCCACTTCTAGTTCTGCTCCATTCCCCCCAGTCTTATCACTACCTGACATCCTGAAAAGTCCCTCCCCAGCTTTCTTGTAGGCCCCCTTCTGATACTGGAAAGCCACAATAAGGTCTCGTCAGAACCTTCTCCTCTCTAGACTGAACAGCCCCAACTCTGTCTGCCTCCACAGCAGAGAAGCTCCAGCCCTCTGATCATCCTCATGGCCCTTCTCTGGATACATTCCAGCATATCCAGGTCTTTCTTGTAATAGGAGCTCCAGATCTGGATGCAGTACTCCAGGTTGGGTCTCACCAGAGTGGTACAGAGTGGGAGAATCACCTTCCTTGACCTGCTGGCCACACTTCTTGTGATGCAGCCTAGGATACCATAACAGTTTTCGNCAGCTTTCTTGTAGGCCCCCTTCTGATACTGGAAAGCCACAATAAGGTCTCGTCAGAACCTTCTCCTCTCTAGACTGAACAGCCCCAACTCTGTCTGCCTCCACAGCAGAGAAGCTCCAGCCCTCTGATCATCCTCATGGCCCTTCTCTGGATACATTCCAGCATATCCAGGTCTTTCTTGTAATAGGAGCTCCAGATCTGGATGCAGTACTCCAGGTTGGGTCTCACCAGAGGGGTACAGAGTGGGAGAATCACCTTCCTTGACCTGCTGGCCACACTTCTTGTGATGCAGCCTAGGATACCATAACAGTTTTCGAATGAAAGTACTGGCTGGAGCAAGGTATCACAGGGCTTGAAGTTCAGATTGTGACATGAGAGGCTTTCTGTACCAGTTGCTGCTCCTGGTTTCTTGCCTGGGGGTATTGGTCTTTTCTGCTGGACTGGCTGTGGGTCAGGTCGCTGGCTTCTGCTGCTGCCTCTGCATTTTGCTGCACTTAGCCTGTTTGCAAAGGTAGTTGTGCACTGGATTATCTCATTAAACTCCTTGCCTCAGCCCAGAGGCGGTTTTGTGTTATACTTTTCCCTCCTGTGTGTGCGGGGGACAAGCTGGAGCATTGGAGGTCCCATATGAACACAAGGAAAACCATTTTTTTCACACTGAGGGTGACAGAGCACTGGAAGTGGCAGCCCAAAGAGGTTGTAGAGCTGCCTTCTCTGGTAGGTTTCGAAACCCACCTGGATGCATTCCTGTGTGACCTACTCTAGGGGATCCTGCTTTGGCGGGAGGATTTGACTAGGTGATCTTTCAGGGTCTCTTCCAACCCCTAATGTTCTGTGATTCTATGTGAGATTGGGCTGTGTTAACACAGGAGAACACCTAACAAAGGGGGAAACAAGCCTCAAGATGGCAAACATTTAATTTTCCCTTTCTACATCCACCAAGTGCAGAGTTAACTTCATCTCCATTCCCTACTAAAAGCCACAGCTCTCATCTGTGACCTTATCAGTGACTTGAATGAAAAACAGCATGGGAAAGACCAGTTGCATCTCCCAGGCTACATATCCAACCTAAGAGACAGTAGTGAGGCTGCAGTAAGGCAGCAGAAGACTCCTTGGTATCTTATCAAATTACTATTTTTAAATTAGAGAGGAGATGTATCAGAATGACTCATGAGTTTTGTTAGGCCTTCCTGAGCTAAGATGTTGTATCTGAACAAGCCCAGGGCACATGAATTCTCCTTGAGCTGCTACAAACCCCAGCGATGCTTTCTGCAGCACCTGATGTTGTTTGACACTCAGGGTTTCCGGATGAGACATGTGCTGCTTCGTGGCCTACCCATAGCGCTTTGTGGTCAGGGCTTTAATTGTTCCAAGCAATGCGACACAAATGCGTTCCACTTCAAGTGAAGTGCACTGAGCTGTTCCAGCTTGTTTCAGCTCACATTTGACACAAGCAGCAGCCACACAGACACCTTCTAGTTGAGTTCTCTACTTACTGCTACCACACAGCTGGCAGTTTGCATACTTTTTCAAAACCATGGGCTGTACACACGAAGCATCAGAATGAAAATCCAAAATACATTATTTTAGCAAACAAGGTTAGCAATTCACTCAGTGTATGTTTGTGACTACCCATCCTCCTTCATGACCCTTACATAGTTTTTTTTGACCTTGGGTTCAGGACCTACCCAAGGACTGTGAGGATGCCATCTTCAGGACTTCACACACATGCTGACTTCTTGGTATTTGACACTGACAGCTCTCCAATCTTACTATGTGTTATCAAAAGATGGACTAGGCCCTCCTTTTAAACATCCACATCATGGGATTTTGTCAAGATTTACAAGCTGTCTCCATTAGAAGCAATTGTCTTCCTGCACAGATTACGAACAAGAGACTTGATTTCACCAAAGAGCTGATTCTTGAAAGTTGAAGTCAGTGTGAGATTAATAAAAGTGGAAGTAAAAAATTACTCAAGAGCCCACATGAAAGGATAACACTAAGCAATAAGAAGTTGACTTTAAGAGTCTTTTGTTGTAACTCCTTTTCTTAAACAATCACACCACCAAACAAGTAAAGAGCAGCAAAGCAGCAGCAAGAGGAAGCTGTGGTTCAGGCTTCAGACTTCTGCCAGAACGAGCACCCTGTGTGTTTGCCACAGCACACTCAGCTCCGTTAGTTCCCCTAGGTGCTGGCTCTCAGCAGTCAAAGCATAGCACGTGCTTTGATTGGGAAGTGCAGACCTAGGCACAGCTGAAACAGTCAGGTAACATCATAAGGAGAAGAGGAAAGTCTCCTTGGCTGCCATGTACCACCAGAGACCCTGCAATAGCTGCACTCTATTCACAGCAGTCATTGCTGCCAGCAGCCATTTCCAGCCACCCAGCACCAAAAACCTAGGCTGACATTGCTCACCCTGGGACCCAAGTTTCCATTAGCCAGATACTGAAAAGTATGGGAAAAGCCTGCAGGGTGCAGCGCCTTTGCTCCACATCACACCAGCAGAATCCACACAGGCTCTTGTTGACATAGAGGCAGCATTTCTTAGTAACAGTAAGTAGTGTTCAGGAAAGAGAAGCTACATGACATCACTTACTCTCTCCTCAGATTCGGGATACACTTTCAGAAGCGGGAATGCTGCGAGGCGTTCTCACAAGTTTTGACACACAGAAACCTCAATAAGAAGTTTCTGGCCTGTTATCTGCCTCGGATGGCACCTGTCATATCTCCAGCAAGAACTGGAAGCCATGTGGCCTCAAGCCACATTCTCACCGCAGATCTCTGCTCTGTCCACTTAATGTATGCCTTATGCCCACAGCATGCTTCCTATTTTCTTTACATGGCAAGATTTATTACTGATACTCACAGAATTGTCAGGGTTGGAAAGGACCTCAAACTATCATCCAGTTCCAACGTCTCTGCCATGGACAGGGACACCTCACACTGAAACAAGTCGCCCAGAGCCCCATCGAGCCTGGCCTTAAAAACTTCAAGGGATGGGGCTTCCGCCACCTCCACAGAAGGCAGCAAGATTTTAGATGTAAGTCATGCTCAATTTTTAAGACAGAGTATGCATGGGGTATTAAAGACTGCTTTTGAAAGCACTTGATTTCACATCTGAAATGGTTAAGTTGCAAATTTGAACACATGCTTGGAATTTAAACATGCACAACCTGCCTTACAAACATCTAAAGGTATAAACTGGGTGACATTAGCTTCTTGCTGGCACTTTTCTGCTGTTTCAGTTCCAGGCCAAGTACCAACTTCCTGAGAGGGAAGAGGGGTGAATTCCCTCTTGTGAGGAAGCACTGAGGGGTACTGCTTAACTCCTCAGCTATGAATTTCCAAGCGAACTTCAAGGATTGCTCCCCAGTGCCTTGGGGCAATCCAGATGAGGAAGTAAACAGATGAAGCGAAAAGCTGTCCACTGCGGCAAAACAGAGAAGGCTGAGGAAGAGTTTCTGGGCATCCACAGAACTGCTGCTTCCAGGAAAGGCAACCATCCCTGTCCCCTCATATTCTCAGACTATGCAACTGATAAATACATGACCACAACCAAGCTCAGTTTCACAATCAAATATGCATACATCTAATGCTTACAGGTCAGTTAGAAAGAAGCAGAAATAAGCCTCTGTAACACATTTCTTGCCTGCATATTGCATCACAGCTCGTTTGGCCTCATTCTACACTTATCAGCATATTCTGACAGTCTTTGGTGCATAACTAGGTGGTGAGATGGGTTAAGAATTCAGTCATGTCCAACTTCAGCTACTTTTTGCTGAGAACAGTTCGCTGACTGTCAAAGTAGTAAAGGAAAACACACTTCCTACAAGTGATGTATCAAGAGGAAGGTCATCAAATAAAAAAATCCCACACCACAAAAAAACCCACCTCTACACACCTAAAACATCCCCCTGCCAGCAAACCACACATTTAATCACTTTCTAAATCATAGCACTGTGATGAAGAGTCTCAAGACACTCAAGCAAGAGAGAAGTGCTGGGGAAGTCTCATTTGACAAGAGAAGTAGATATTGGAGAGCTGGTGAATTTAGCTGCTATGTTTGCTAGAAATAACTTAGGGAGAGCTGAAAACTCTACTTTGAAATAACTAATACTTTCTTGTAATGGCCTTTTATACCCTTCACAAATCTTAGCTCTGAGTGCCAGGAGGTAATTTGGTGCAGTCATTCTCACAGAAAGTACTACTTCTAAGGATACCCCAGGTCAAGATGTGACCTAACACATGCTGGAAGCCTCTCCTAGCAGTTGTACATGGCCATAATTCCTGAACTTTCCACAAGTGCATGACTCGGCCTTCAGCTTCCCTGGCCCCACCTCCCTTTTTCTATTTTAAAAAGCCAAACCCATCTAGGCTGAAAATAAGTCTATGAACATCTTATTGCAGCCCCAAGGACCTCCAGTCCTAGTCCTGGACTGAAATTCAAAGACTAGTCCTTCTAAAAGAATTGAAGCCACAGGTTTTGTTTTCAAAGGGAAAATACCAAGAAGTGAAAGACAAAGTGTTCAGATTTATTTGGAAATTCACAGTTTCTAATGGCACTACAGCTCTGTAGTTACATACTCTTGTTCCACAACATTGTATGCTGCACTCAGGTGGTGTGTATTTTCCTCATCCAGGTTTGAAACTCTTCTGAATTCCTGTTCAACATGTCTGGTTCACGTGCTCCGACTGGCTAATTGTGCAGATCAACTCCAAAAGTACATCACCTTAAAGTATTCATAAACTAACATGAAAGCAGCAAAAAAACCAAAGGCTTTAAATAAGTCACATTACATACAATACTCAGGAAAGGCATTTAGATTTGTTAAAAAGGGTACCACTAAAAGTGCTCAATAAGTTAACTTCTTTTCTACAACGTGAACCTGTAACACCGGTCAGAAGGAATAACCTTTTGTTCCACTCACTCGGATACACACTCAACGTTTTAGCAATCACACATCCTATAGCATCCAAATATACAGTCACGGTCAAAAAAAAAAAAAATTGGTATGAAAAATACCAACCACACAAACACTGCACATTTGTTAGCCAATACAAAAGCAAACGTTATGGAAATACCCACTTGGAACCAGCCTGACCAGTGAGACTTCAAGGTTTTGCAAACTCAACATATCCAGAGCTGGCTCAGAGAAGAGCCCAGCTGCCACAGCTCATCACCTTCATGTTCTTGGACTTCCAGCAGAGACTCAATGAGCCTTCCCCATTCCCTTCCTTTCAGAGAGCTACAGCAGACAGTTTGGACAGCAAACACATTCAGTGGCCCAAGATCCCATCGCACACAGGAAGGAAATGCTAGAGTCATGGCTGTTCATTGAGTACATCAGACTCCAGCTCCAATTCGTACAGGAAGGTGGGAATAGACATGATCACCACCCTTAGTGAAGTATTTCCCTCAGAGTTTGCAAAACTGGAAACCAGCCAGGCAAGTTCAACTATTAGCATTATTACAGCATCCAGTCCACATTACTGAGCCCAGCTGAAGGCCAACACATGTCCCTTTACAGCACTGTAGTGTTGCATCTTCAAAAAAAGCTAGAGAAATTACAAAATAAATCAAATGACAAACAATTCTTATCTCCCCTCTTCCAGTGGCATTATAAATAGACAAAAGGCACATAAATATGGGAAGGTGCAAGAAATAGGAACAAAGCTGAAGGAAGAAGATTAGGCTTTTATCCCTATTCCACCCAACAAACTGGGTTTCAAAAAATCTCTGCCCTAGGAACTGTGAAAAAAAACCTTTATAAAATGAACCCTGCTCTCCCCTCCCCCCAAGCTGTTCTCATAGGAAATTATCAGCCTTGTAAAGCTGCGGCTTATAGCCAAGATTGACACAATCCCATCTAGTTAAAAAGACAGAACCCAAATTTCTGAATACTTTCCAATTACTTGAGCTCTTCATCTCCCACTGTCCTCCCACAGAATACCACAGACTGTTCTCAAATGAACAAACACTCTCCTGTTTGAGAAGTTCAGCTCATTTTAGATTTGTCCAGAAACTGTCGTGACACCAAGTGTTCCCACTGTTATATCTTTGTTTCCTTTCATTATGTCATGCAGGCTTGGCATTGACCCCGACTTAGTCTGTATTAGAGTTTTTATAAGCTTCCCTTGGTCTGAAACTTTCGACCGTCTTCGTTTTATAGCCCTCTTCTCAGTTTTTGTCTTTTGGGTCTGTCCATTGCACAGACTCGTACATGCTGAAATGCCACAAAAATAAGACTCCTCGGACTGTGATGATGTTTCAGAGCTTCCTTCGGATGGAGGACCCTTATAAGAAGAGTGATAAACTTCCCCAATGTTAGAGAAGTCCCTCTGGTTCGTAAACAGCTTCCTTCCTTTAATTTCCCCATTGGCTATTGGTTGAAGAGGCTCTGTTGCTGGCTTAAGAGTCTCTATTTTTTCACTTTTGTACTTGCAACGCTTTTTCTGAAACCACAAGTGGAAAAAGAAACAGTTAGGTTCTGGAAGGCAGGCAGAGCATAAAACCCAAGTCTAAGAACTGGTGCAGGGCAGAGCAGCTGAGATATGCACAGCCTGACAGCAGAAACACACTCAGCTCAGTCTGCCCTCCTCACAGCCACCCTACCTTCTTCTCTGGGGAGAACTTCAGGGGTTCCACAATGTACAGGTCCTCTGGATCCACTGTAAGAGAGGGAACATAAATTTAGCAGCTCTGACACTGCCAGCTCTAGAACACCACATTCTAAATAAAGAATAGCATGACAAAGTGCTCCACTTATTGCACATGTTTTTGCTGCCATTAAGTTAGCGGAAGCAAAACACACCAATGTTGAAAGTGAAGACAACACACAGAGGAATTTCCCTATGCTGCCATAGCAGCTGTCAGTGATAGACACTTTCCTTTGAGGAAAAGGGACAGTAGTCACCACATTAGCTTCTACAAAAACAAGCTGTTACCAATATAATTGTGTTTGATGTGCAGCCTGCCCAAGACAGGACAGATACTAGAAGCACAAGTACCTATCAAGGACACAGATGTTCAGACTGACATGAGACCAGCTTGGCATTCCCTCATCAGTGCTTTGTAAATCATTCTTCCAGGCTGAAGCAGAGGAGAATTAAGAAAAAGAAAAAAGGAACCCAAACAAAAAAAATCCCAAAGAACAACGCAACAACAATGTGGTACTGAAAAGGGAAAAAAAACCAAACCAACCAACCCGAACCAACAAAGTCTGTGTCTTCAGCTCCTCCCTAGAGTAACATATTCCCAATTCAGCAGTTGGATTCCCAGTACAAACTAGTGAAGCAAGTTTGCTAGATTCGGAAAAGCAGCGTCAGTTGTAGATGTAGTAGTTTACTAGATCCTGCAACACTTTTGCATGCTAATCATAGTCTAAGAAATCAGAATTCAGTTGTCCCAAGTTTAACATGAATACCAAAATGATCAGATCATTCCTTACACTCAAGCCAAGACAAACAGCCTGAATTTGCCTGGCAGAGTTAGGATCTGAATTTACTAAGTATCTGCCAAGTTCCAAAGACTGGCTATTGTGACTTTTTAGAGTTGAGGCTAACTTCCCACATCTGACATTAAAAAAAAAATAAAAAACCCCAAAACC